>DF242698.1:0-38700 GCA_000507305.1 Breviolum minutum Mf 1.05b.01 | reverse complement strand
ATACTATATATATATATATATATTATATATATGTTTTTAATTTTGTGTCTTGTGGGTGGGGTTCCCATTTTTTGCAACATCTCCATTCAGAGAAGCCTTTGCAGCATAAACTGAACAGGCCCTTGTCCAGCCTGTTTCAACCATTTTAAACCTCACAACTCTGAAATCTCAATGGAAACATTACATCACTAGACCCACCGAAAAACTCCATTTTCAACCTTGGAATCCAACCAAGCTGCTGCATTGGTTGAAAGGGATACCTTTTGTCTTTAAGCTCAATAGGATCAATAGGACTATGAACCTGAAAGGACTTGACGGTTTCAAGCGCTTCAATGATCTATCCGAAACTTGTGGTTTCCCAAGTTCCAAGCGAATTCGATTTGGTTTGTAGAATTGTAGGTCTCAATTGCGTAGCTAAACCCTGACATTTTTTGTGTCCCAGTAAGAGAAGGTGCATTCGAATCGGTGATTATAGACGCAACTATGCAAATGATACAGCATTACCTTCAACGACAAAACTTAGGCGAAGTTGACCTCCAATGTTTTATCGTGCCTTTTTTACTGAAACGTGCAGTGGACCAGGAGCCTGAGACAACACTTGAGCAAGCACCCCTTGTTCTGTTCGGGTGCTGATGGTACCTTCCGGAGCCAAGTGCAACTGCAAGGCGAGGCAAAAGCGGTTTTGTTGTGCCAGTGGCCCGGAAAGGATGCTCAACTAGTGCCTTGCACCAATGAAAAAGGCACAGATTTCCGCTGATGGAGGTGTTGCGGAAATTTGCTGTGACTTCAGGTTCATTTAGAAGTCAATCTCACAAGGTGATAGTTTACTGCAGTGCCAGTGAGACTCACAAAACTTCAAAGTGCAGCTATATACCCTCATGTCACATGTCTATCATGATTGTACCAAAAAGACACCTGCAAATAAACTTCCTAAATCTTGTTTTATTCCTTGCGAGTTAGCTGCATTTTGTTTTTTAAGGGTCTATGTTTTTTGTTCAGAGGTTAACAGGGGTACATATGTATACCAGTAGTACCGCACAAGGCGGTGGCGGAAGTTTCAAGAAGACGAAAACTATAGGAGAGATTGATTGTTGTGAGTCACGGATGTCAGAGCAAAAACACTGACCAACTGACTAATTGACTGATTGACTAACTGATTCGCTGAGTACTTGCCTAAGTGATGAACTGCCTTATTGACTGACTGACTGACTGACTGACTGACTGACTGACTGACTGACTGACTGACTGAGGAGGTAGCCGACTAACTGATTACCGTAACTGATTGATTAACTGACATGACTGACTAACTGACCTTCTGACTAATTGACGAACTAATTAGCTAACTGACTAACTGACTAATTGACTCACTGACTGACTAATTAACGAACAGACTAACTGACTGACTAGCTAAACTGATTAATTGACTACTGACTATCTGATTGATCAATGAGCTGATTAACTGGCCAATCTACAAACTGACTAATTGACTAGTTAACTGATTGGTTAACTGACGAACAGACTAATTGACTGACTGACTGACTGACTGATTGACTGGCTGACTGACTGACTGATTGACTAGCTGACTTCTAACTGACTAACTGATGAAGTAACCAAGTTGACCAACTGACTAACCAACTGACGAAGTGACCGATTGGCTACTTGAGTAACTGACTCAGTTAACTAATTCACTGATTGAGTAACTGACTATTTGACTAACTGCCTAATTGACTAGTTGACTGATTGATTGACTGACGAACTTGCTAACTGACTAATTTTTAGACATCTGAACTTCAAAAAGTGTTCCGAGACCGTCAGTTTTTCAAACAGTTTGACTTGGACATGTGCTTCTCGCCACAGCGGCGTGCAAATTTTCGACATCGGAACTTCAAAAAGTGCTCCGCGACCGTCAGCTTTTTAGCGTTTTGACTTGGAAATGTGCTTCTCGCCACAGCGGCGCGCAATTTTTCGACATCGGAACTTCAAAAAGTGCTCCGAGAATGTGGTGTTTTGTGCATTTTCACATACAAATGCACTTCTCGCCACAGCGGCGCGCAATTTTTCGACATCGGAACTTCAAAAAGTGCTCCGAGAATGTGGTGTTTTGTGCATTTTCACGTGCAAATGTGCTTCTCGCCACAGCGGTGTGCAATTTTTCGACGTCAGAACTTCAAAAAGTGCTCCGAACCTGACATGTTTTTTACATTTTGACACCGCACCTGCCACTTTAACGGGCCTACTTTTCGACTGACCCGACACACAAATCGTTGAAAAAACGCAGCATTTCGCGACTTCTCTAGTATTTGGCGCAGATGTATCTTCTTTCTTCTGACTTTCGCGCTGTTGCATCTTCTTTCTGCTGACTTGAGTACTCTACTCTGCTTTTCAACTGTCCATATTGTCGGAAGTTTCTATTTAAACTTCCTTCGATCATTTGCGTTTACATAGCCTCGACACATGTTTGAAGTTCGGGGTGGTTAGCTAAGATGTGACAAGAAGGCATGTTGAATCTACGAATTGGGTGTTTATTTTTTAATTTATATACTTCATTGGATTGTTTTTTTTTGTTTTTGTCTATGTTTCTCGCATATCATGCCATGTCATTTCATGTCACTTAGTTGCTCTCATTTGTGGATTTTTTCAATGATACTTTATTGGATGTGGCATTCAGATCACCCGAGATGATTGACTGTATATATAATATTCATTATTTGCTGCATGTATGTAATTTTTGTTGATGCTGTCATTCTAGGCTTCATGTCACAGTGGCATATGTTTTTATTTTGGTATGTTGCAGTTGAGTATGGATATCCTGGTTCCATAGTTGGAGTTCTCTAAATTTGTCCTTGGGAGGGTAGCTACCACACCTAGTCTTTGGCAATACAGTGAGAATTCATGTAGAAGCATCGACCTGGATTTTAGGCACCTACGTACTAGAAGATTTAGAAACTGTTTTTTTTCCACTGTTTGAGTGAAAACAAAATCAGGTCCTGAACATCCATTCTTGAGAAAGGTATTTGGACCCAAGAAACAAACAAGGCAGAACGAAATTCGGAGAAAGTCAGTACCTAAGCTGAGGAGACCTACGAGGTCCATTTGCAGGATTCCAATGGTAAGAAACTTGGCAACATTGTGGCACAACACAAGCCGCAGCTTTTGAAGGAGCCATCTCCCACATTTCATGGGAATTCTCGGTGGCAAGGCGGTTTTTTGTATACGTGAATATACGTGTAAGTGTGAATATACGTGTTGTAGGTATATGAATATTTGTGTGTATGTATTGTTTGCATATATGTGTATAATTCATGTATGTACAAGTCCGTATTTACTTGTTGTAGTTATTTTCGCGCAGGTTGGCTGCTTGTTGCTTTGTGAAGGGATTGTATAATTGTTTATAGCAGTTCTTTTAACTTCATCAACCCCACAAAGCACACAACTGAAGCCATATCGTTGTCTCGCTGTAGGGATGTTGGATTCAAATAGAAGATAGGAGTCATGACTCTGGATTTGGGCACAATTTGGTGTTTCTTCATGTAACCACTGTAAGCACCGTGTTCGTTTGAAACATTTTTTGTGTTCGTCCTTACCTGGAGAAATGACATGTTTGTCCAATTGGACTACTATTCGTGTTTTTTCCTATTGGGTTGAAACCACCAAACTAGGCAAACAAACACCTCCAGATAATTGAAAAAACACCTCAGATATTCTATCTTCGCAATCTTCTAGGGAGGGCCTTTTAAAGCGTTCCATCCGTGGAGCCATTGCGACGTATCTCAGAAAGTTCCAACAGACTCCTGGAACATACCCCAGGTACCCCCCAAAAATACTTCAATATGAAAGGAATTCCGAATCATGAACCAGGGTGTGGGGTAGTTTGGAGTTTTTTCAGGGAATAGTTACGCGGCATCATGTGAACCACTGAAAAAGATCAGTTTTGTTTGATTGCTGCATGATGCTGATTCCCATTGTCAACTACAATCGTATGTTTGAATAAAATCACTGAACCAGTTTTTTTTTCCCGTGACTTGAACCTTTGAATAAACTTTGAACTTTCCTCACCTTGATGGTCCCTATTTCCAACATCCTGGGAATCTTGGTTGACATGCCCACCACACTAAGCAGGACCAGGACTACAAGGTGGTCGCTTGCGTGCGGGATGTCTTCGAAGACCAAACTCCTGATGGTCCGAACCGCGGAGAGGAGCAGTTTAGCGGCCCTTTCAAGCAGCCACCTGGGCCGGAGAAAGAAACTACCGAACCCTCCTGGGAACGATCACATATCCTCCCCTTTCAGATCGATGATTTTTCAGGCTTTCCCTAGGTGGGATATGTGATTGTTCCCTGGGTGTTTTCGGAAGCAAAAAACATGATTTTGTATTACCTACTTCCAATGGGATGCGGGAACTCCATGCGGTGCATCTAAATTGGGAAGTTTTTTTTTTAATTTGCTGAGATTTCTTATTTTTGAGTCTTGACGTTCTGAAGGATAATTCGCAAGGTACAGGACGCATTTGGCTAGTCAACAGGTAATGCTTAGCTTACAATCGGCAACTGCTGATTATTGCATCCTATATATAATGGTAAAGGTTGAACTATTCTACAGACATATAACCTCCCTGTCACTGCCATTGACAACCCCACTGATTTCTCTTTAAAAGTGTCCATATGGAAACTTCTCGATCTTTTTTGACATTTTCCCATGTTTGCTGATGTTCATTCCCCGCTTTTTTTCAGTTTAGTCCATGTGCATAGAAACCTCCCATTGAGACAAACATCATGACCCAGAAATCCGAAATCTTTCTCGGACCCGTTTTTATTGGTGAAAATAGCTGGAGCTGGAGTTTGGTTTCAGTTTGTTTTTGATCCGACACTGTGGAGCCAATGATTTTCCTAAAGATATTGTATGTGTCGGTTAATCGTGTTTTTTTTGTTAGGTGCACCAACCACCCGCCCAAAGCATACCCAAAATCTGATTGAGGTTGGTGGAATGGTTGGAGTTCAGTAGTCTGCATGGTGTGGGCCATTTTTTCGTTTATACCTTTCAAGGGACTGAAGCTGTGGCAGAAGATGTTTTGCAACCATACCTCAAGAGTGGCATAGCAACCCGCATTCATTTCCAGCATTATCCTGTCACTTGACGGAGATGTGATGTGAACTTTGACTAAACTTGACACATGACTTGTTCCCAAGGGTGTAGCAATGGTCTCAGAGATGCCATTCAACTGGGAATTGGTTCATTTGGAGGGCTCAGTGTTTGTTGAAAAAAATCCTGTTCACTATCAACAACTGCATAGTGGGAAGGGATAGACTTGGATAAACCCTGCTGTCAAACTGACGTTTACTTGGGAATCAATGTATATATCAAATTGTTTGGTCCCTCCATGTAAATAAAGCCATTCCCCAACATGGATCCCCCCTGAGTTCTTGGAATTGTGAACCCAACTCCAAGAGTTTTCTCTTCGAGAAAAAATGGTGAGCCAACTTGAAGATCTATTAAATCTATAAGTTGGATTTTTGCTCTGGATTTCCAGGATTCCAGTGCCCAAATGATGGGATTTAGCTCGGGATTTCCGACTAAACATGGAAGTGATTTTCATAATCCTGTGGTGATGATTATCCTGGCTGGGGTATTTGGTTCATCCATGTTCATCCAATCTAATAATTTACTTCAAGTTGAAGGTTTTCGACCAAGATATCTCCGAAACTTGACGACTGGAAACCCAACGACGCCAAAAGTTTTTCCTATTGAGATTTTGGGAATCTTCCCAATGCCCAGGGCTGTTGAATTCCGGCTTTTTTCGTATGGGCGAAGTGGACTTCAAAACTAATATCCAATGAATTGACTCCGTCTAGTATATTCGGTTTGGTGTATTTTTAAGCATCATCATTCGCACGTTTTTTGGTTGAAAAGATGTGGTCACCCATTGCTTTTGTGTATTTGTCAGAGGGGTGGGAACCAACGACTTAGGGCCTTTTAGGGGCTGTGAACTTGTGCAATCTTTTCTGAAAAGAAGATGAAACAAAATCAAGGCGGAACTTGCGAAATGTCTTCTTTTGCGTTGTGTTTGGAAAGGGACTCTTTTGACCCATTGTAGCATTGTATCATCAGATGATATGATATGATATTATATGATATGATACTGTTGCATACTGTTGATGGCTGAAATCCTGCACCAGTTGATATGGTAAATATCTCGGTATTTACAGGGTTTTATACATCCCAGGTGGTGCAGGATGTCTTCCATCAACAGTATGATAAGATATGATATCCATGTGATTTTGTTTTCCGTTGGATGTTGGCTGGCAGTGTTGGAAACACGGAGGCGGTGACAAAATGTTGAGAATCTTTGACATGCCAATACCATCCATGGCACTGTATATTGGTGTTCAAGAACTTCTTCCATCAACAGCATCTCAGCTAAATAGTTTGTTCTTTTTTAAAGATTTTAAGTAGCCAATTCTTTCTTCGAGGCTTCCACCGTGCAGCGGCAGTTGAACATGGCCAATGATTGCTTGTATCGCAACTTGGTGACATTGGTGAGGGGGGTTGTTCCAGAATGAAGCATGTCCTCAAGACTTGTCCCAAGAAAGACGTGCAGTAGTTTGAGAAAATCGTATGGGAGGGATGTCCAAGCCCAAGGGGGGGGAGATCCTTAATCTTTCCTTTGGTTTCCTACGGTTCGACGGTTCCCTAAGCTCCCCTAACAAACTCTCAGTTGCTTCCTTCCTTGGACCCCCCTTGAGGAAGCCGAGATCTAGGTACTTTTGGGCAGGCGACCTTGTAGTTGCTGTCCTACTATTGCCCTATTCTCCCCAATCTGAACTCATCATTTGTGTTAATCATCATCAGTGTTTTTGTTTAACCCAACACAACCAATGTTATACAATTTGGTTGGCGAATAAAGGTGGGTTCTTCTTCTTGTTTTCTTGTATATAATTATATTATTTGATGTGTATTGTATTAAGTATTCTGCCATGGGTTGTTACTTTCATTGTATACTTTACTTTAATTCATTTTAGTATCGTCAGTAAATAGCAGATAGAATAATGAGTAGACAAATAATAGCCCAAAACTAATGAGATGTTAATTTTTTCGCACTCAAGAAATATAATATTCCTGTTTGGGTCCAGAAAATCTGCAAACATATTAGATGTTCATACATATTTATATTCATATTAGCCATGGTCAGAATAAGCGAAGACCAATTTAGTAGGGAGGGGTTGAAAATGACATTGGACATGCACGAAACGCTGTAAACCGATATGGCCCCCCCAAAGAACGATAACCTTTCAGTACATCACTTTCAACATGAAGACTTCAAAAGGAGATTTAGATGGGACCGACCTACAGGCTGTTTTATGAACAAATATAAGAAGCCGCCCCGCATCTAAATCGTAGTATTCAGGTACCTTGTAAGATGGAATTAAGAGGGAACGACGTCTGGAACGACGTCAGTAAATACATAATATGTATATATACATATATTTTATATGAGCGACAACTTTTATTTGGTAAAGTGAAAAGTAGTATTGGGGAGCACCCTGTTTGTCGAAAACATCATTTTTAGTTGGTAAAACGAGGTATGAACAGCCCTAATTCAAGGTGGGCACTTCATGTTCTTCGTTTTTGGGTGATATGATCAAACAATAGTGCAAATTCAGGGGCAGAAACTCTTTACAAAATGGCCTTCAGCATTCCGTTTCACGAAATTCCATCTTAAATCCTGCCTGGCATATTGCCTTAGGACACTGACTGCATCGGATCGTTCGCAGCATGGATTTCAGTATCACAAAAAGACGATTTCATCCTCCTTCTTATCAGCAATCTCCATAGCTTCCTTCATACAGTTCCTTATTTCTGAACAATGTTCATATATCTATCTTTTTTTTACATGTAAGTACAACGTACAGTTTCGCCCATATTCAACCAAACCAAAATCACAAATGCCTATCCGAATTCGTTCGCGGCGGCCGTTTGGGGTGAGGTGCTGCCAACTAACTAGTGAACAACAACAAACAAGCGGAGCAGAGCCAGGAAGCACAAAATGCTTTGTATGTGGAACGACGTCTGGAACGACGTCAGAACGATGTCCAGATGCAAGGACTACCCTGCAACCATGCACAGCACCACAAAACTTAGCGGCCAAGCTTTCTAGCAAAAGGCATCACCATCTGCGGCTGTGCTGGCCTAATGCGAGCTTTCATTCATGGAAAAATGAATTTTTGGATCTGGAAAAGCTCTTTTTGGAACTGCGATGGGGCTTGCGCAGGCGGCCATTTTCAACACACCCCACATCATATGATGCAGGTTTCTTTTGGGGCAAAATGCCGTTACCCCACATCATCTGATGCAGGTTTCTTTTCTTGTGATATAGAATACATGATAGGATTTGGGCGGAATTCGGCAGGTAAGGGACGGAATTCGGCGGGTAAGGGGCGGAATTCGGCGGGTAAGGGGTAGAATTCGGCGGGTAACTTTGTTTCACATGATGTACATGAGGAAAAAACAGCCAATACATCATATGAAGTGGTTTAGTTCATTGGCGATGTTTTCATGAAAGTCGCTTTAATTTGTGTGATTTTGTGACAAATATGGTTTGCTGTGCTTGAAGAAAATCAAGCGGACCTACACAGATATCATGAACTTTTTATCAACTGTGTATCAACTTTTTGTCAACTGTTTATCAACTTTTCATCAACTTTTTATCAAGTTTGTATCAACTCTATCAACTTTTGATCAACTAAGTAAGCTGGTCAGCCAGTATTTAGTTGTTCATAGTCTAGTAAGTCTAGTAGAGGAGGCTCCTGGAATAGCTGATTTGTTGTAGGAGCCTCCTGTAGATTTTACTTGCTAGTTAGTACATGATATACTATACATATTTGAAACACGCACGCTTGTTTTCTTGGTGGCTCAAACCTGTTCCAAACCTGCACCATTCTCACAGTCTGGAGCCTCAGGTCTTTCATCTTGAGTTGCAAGTTAGTGGCATTGATTCTTTGGGTTTTTTCAACATCGTCCGTCATGTCATGATGGCCCAAGAAGAGGTTGAACTTCATCAGCATCATGTCATGACACATGGCAGTCATTGGAGTTTCTGAAGTTTCTGATGTTCTGATGATCTGGATTTCATGTGGTTCATGTGGCATTGAAGTTTCAATACCTTCACACTTCCACGTTGCCCCCATGTACTTTTGCGCTGGCAACGTTGAAAACCCTGGGGCTGGGGGAAACCCAGGAACAGAGGCCGTGGGAGGGCAGACTGGTGGGAACACAGAATCCACCAGCGGGCCTGCAACTGCAGCTCAAGTGGTGCCTCCAACGGTGGCAAGGCTGCTGTGGTGGACGTACCTGATGATGGTGATTCTGGCGTTTCGGGGGGTTTTTGCTCAGAATGAGACTAAGGCCAAAGCACAAGGCAATGCCTGGAAAGCCAAAGCCAAAGGCAATGCCCAGCAATCCAACACCAAAGCCTAAGGTTAAGGCAAAACCTAAAGCTCCTGGCGTTTTTGGTGTTGCTGGTGTTGTTGGTGCCAAGCGAAAGAACTCGAGATCCCCGGAAGGGGAATCAGAAGACAGCCAGGTTAGAAGCAGCATCAGCATCCTCAGCACCCTCTCATTCTGGTGTTTCAACCCCAATTTCCTTGAAACAGCCATTGCTAGGGGAAACTTTCACCATCTACAGTACAGGAAGGAGTGAGGCTTCAAATAAAGGTTTTCAGAGTCCCAGTTGAGATTTGATTCAGCTTTCTATTTTCTAAACATTGAAAGGAGGTGTTAAATTATGTTGTTATTTTATTTTTTGTTGATTGATTATTTCGGCTTTGCATTGATCCAAGGAAAGAGATCCAGATGACCTTGCCAGTGCACAACTTCTATGATCCTGCAAGCCTTGAGATGGGAAGCCTCCACGGCAAATCACCACAATGGTCTTTGCGTGAGGAAAGTTGTTGGCCTTTGCCCATGACCGAGACCTTGGGTTTGAGAACTGGCTGGTGGTCAGTGATTCTTGCCGTGCCAAAGCAAAGACTGGTGCGTTCAACCACATCTTTGGCAACTCTGTTTTGATGAAGCGTGGTGCTTTCCCAACAATGATGAAAGCAATGGAGCGAAAGGACTTTGCAAACCGGAAGCAGCCTTTGGTTGGCGACCAGAAGCAACCCACCAGTGGGCATGAAAGCTACCAATGGTTCAGTGGTACCCAGCTCTTTGGTGCTGTGCTGGGTGAGCTGATCAAAGGCTCAATCTTGACCCAGAACCATGTCCTGGTTGTGGTGGATGGATGCCTGTACGACGCATAGACTGCCAAAGCTTGCTTGGAGCAGAATTGCAAGCAGGGCAACTCTCAGCCCAGAGCAATCTTTCTTGGCTTGAGCTGGATCCAGGAGAAGGACCTCATCAGGCAGGGGGTTCTGTTGATCGAACATGCAGCAACCTGATAACAGCAGTTATTAGTCAAGCATTGTTCACCTTGGTCTCTTCACCCCATTTGTGCAAAACACTCATTGCCATTGCTGCTTGCAGGCGTGTGATTGCCGAGAATGTCTCCCAGGCGGTGGCTGAAGCGTTGAAGGAGAAGCTCCGCAAAAAGGCCTACCTCATGCCAAGTTCTGCGGCCATCCCTGAAGTGTCTGGAGTTTCTGGAGTTTCTGGGGTGTCTGGCCAGAACAAAGAGCCACCAAATTATACCCCTGAAATCTTTGTCCTGCGCCAGCCACGCAGCAACTTGGAGCTGCCCTTCAAGGAAACAACAATGAAGCCAGGAAAAGCACTGCCAGTGTCCTTTGAGCATGATGGGGAGGGGATGACTTGGGGCAAGATGGAGAAGAAGCACAATGATGAGTTCAATCCATCAGGCCAGCCAGGGGCAAAAGCGGGTGGCTGACACCAATTTGCAGGCTGCAGCTCGCGAGAAAGTGGCAGGGGGGCAGTTTTCAAATCACGTTGGACCCAAATGAAGGCACCCTGTTCTTGAAGGCTTTGAAGGATGGCGCAGTCACAAATGAGGCCAAATTGCTTTCTGTCAAAGGGTCTCTCAAGACTGCCTCTGCGGTTCAAGCAGAAATGGCAAAGCCAGGGGCCCAGTACATTGACAGCGGCATGACAGCCAACACCATGGTTCTTGCCCAGCAGGCTGGCACTCTTGAGCTGCCACACCATTCAGGAGCTTGTTGAAAGTTCTGGCTTCACTTCGTGCACCAGCGGGGGAGATTTTCAGCACAAGCACCAGGAGAAAGATGGCACCTTTGATCAAGGCTTCAGAACCCATTGCTTTTGTCCTGGAAATCAACAACACACCTGTTGACCCCAAGAAGGTGATCGAACCTAGCAATTTGTCAACCTATGTGGATGTGACCAAGATAAAGCATGCGCAAGCAGTTCAGATCGTGAAGTTGTTATTTTTGCAAATGCACATAGGGGCTGCGGTGGAAAAAATGAGGTGAGCAACTGTTTTTAAGGACGCTACGCAGCAGAACCTGAATTGCACACAGCTTCAACATCCAGCAGGACAAGTACTACAGGCTGTGACAGTTTTGATTTTGTCTCTGATCAGAGTAGGTAGCCAAGATCCTTTAGTTACTTCCAGCTGGACTGAATCCTTCTGGAGTATTTGGAGTCTTTGGAGTATCTGGTTTGAAGGAAAAAAGTGCGCATGTGCCGCTTGGAACAGAAGTGCATGCTTTGGATTTGAGTTGGCCACCCACCCACGCATGTCCCACTGCAGCCACGCAATATCCTTGTGAATCACCTGCTAGCAAATCACGCATGACATGGCATGACTTAATAGCTGTTATGACCTCAGCATTGTGGCTTCTAGTTTTGCACCCTGCAATCAAAATGTTCATTCCATGCACATTGGGATGAGCACTGTCGTGAGCATCAGTGGGCAGCCACCGGATTTGCAATATTCCACTGTGGCAGTTCCAGGGTTGCCAAGATGGACAAGAAAATGGGGACTGCAGAGGAAGAGCCTGCTGAGCCCAGTGAAAGCCAGCCTCATGATGATGATGATGATGAAGATGATGATGATGGGATTTGGATGGAAGATTGGGATTCTTCAGCGGGATCCCAATCTTCCATCCAAATCCCATCATGCAAAGTCACAGGCAAAGAGCAAAGCCAAGGCAAAGGCCAAGGCAAAAGCACAGCCAGTAGCCAAGGCAAAGAAGCCCTCAACAATGAAGAAGCCTGACAATGAAGAAGCCTGCCAATGCGTTGCAGAAGAAACCTTCACAGAAGTAGGCAAAAGAGTGTTGAACACCCCTGCCAGTGCGGGGTTGTGTTGTTTCTGGAGCTTCTGGACCAGAAACTCCAGAAACGCTACAACCCCCCTGGTGTTGTTGGCAATGTTTGTGATTAGTGATTCCTATGGCACTAGCACTGGGCATGGAAGTGACAGCATCAAAGGACACCTTGGAAACTGCTATGAAAAAAGTTGCAGGTGCTTTTGCCATAGCAGCAAGCAGCACTGCATGCAGCCTTTGAATGCATGGCAAACATGCTTGACATACATGCAGGGTTGCCAACTCGGCAAATTTAACCACTAGTTTTTTTTGCATTCATGTAGATCAGGTTGTTGTTCTCAACTTTTGCAGCTGTTCACTCAGGCGCTTTGTGACCTCTAGCAGCCAGCATCTGAGTTGGGTCAAGTTGCGTTCTAGCTGTGTGTGTAGTTGGCTCGTCATTTTGTTGGTATCAGCCTTTGATGTTTCGTCAACTGTTTATCAACTTTTTATCAACTGTCATCAACATTTCATCAACGTTTTATGAACTTTTTCTCAACTTTTTCTCAACTTTGTTTCAACATTTTATCCACTTTTCATGAACTATTTATCAACTCTTTATCAACTTTTTATCAACTGTTTATCAACTGGTCAACAACTTTTTATCAACTTGGAAGAAATGATCACTTTTGACATGTGTGAGACATTGTTTGCATTGCTGCCAGGTCATACTATATTCTTGGTTTTACCAGCTGTGGCAGGGCATACTCTTTCCTGGTGTCCTGGTGTCTCCTCCCACGCACTTCTGGACAAGATGCTCCTGGTCAACTAAATAGTGTAGTAGGAGGCTCCTGGGCTAGCTATCATTGGTTGTAGGAGCCTCCTGTAGATTGTAAACTTCATAAGGAGCACCCTCAAGCTTTATGTTTTTTCATATTATTGATGTTGTTGAAGATGATGGCGGTGATGATGGTAAAATATGACAGCACCAATTCTTTCGCTAGATGTTCATAAAAGGTTAGAAGCCACCTCAAGTCCACAAAACCACCCCAGAAAACGCTTGAGCCCCGATATAAACACGGACCAGGGAAGATTCGAGCCTCCAATCTTTGTACACTGTTATGAAGCACCTGCGTCTTGCACACCAGTGACAAGGCCTCTCCCATTGGGCAACTGGTTCTGTGGCAAAAAAGGGACCTTCCACCCCAGCACCCACAAAAAGCCACCAGCCCCCACAACACCCCAGCACACTGAAGGAAAAAGAAAGACCTAGGCATTTCAGGCTTTTGCCCCACGTTAGAGCAATCCAGTTGCAAGAAACAGAGCTGCACTTGCTACTTCTTTGTTGGTGACACCCTTGCAGACAAACAAGTGGCTGCATGCATTCATAGTAGTCACAATGCCCAAAGCTGCAAAGCCAATGGGGTGTCTTCCAGACTAAAACTATAGGTTTGCTGATCTGGTCAAACTGGGCCGAATGCGCTGCAAGAACCTCCTGCAGGAAGGATTGCTTGACAAGATCACCAAAAGAGTGTTGAACTTTAGTTTTGCTTGAAGGACACATAGTTGGTTCCAGCGACCACCACCACCACCATTGCAAAATTGATGGACAAGAAATTGCAATGACAACAACCACACCTGCACAGTTCCATTAAGTGTTAAGGCTGCAGTTGCCACATGTATTGGACAAATGTCCTAATTGGTAAGGTGAACTTAATATCTCAGGCTTGATGCCAAGACATTAAGACATCTAAAGATAGAGGATCAGAGCCTTCAAAATAGAGGATCAGAGCAATCTCCCTAGAATTTCCAGTTCTTTTTTGAAACATTTTATCTATTTTTTATCAACTTGTTTTATCAACTTTTTTTATCAACATGTTATCAACATTTTATCAACTTTTATCAACTTTCATCAACGTTTTATCAACTTTGTTTATCAACTTTTTAACCAACTTGTCATCAGCTGTTTACCAATTTTACCAACTTTTAATCAACTTTTCATGAACTTTTTATCAACTCTTTATCAGCTTTTTATCAACCTTTTATCAAATTTTTATCAACTGTCTATCAAGCTTGTATCAGCTGTATGTCAACATTTCATCAACACATGACTAATGTCTTGCTGCTTTATTTGAAAATATCCAAATCTTTCCTCTTCATTGACCCTTTGCTATTTTGCATGAACTTGCCAGGAGCTGTTGGTCAAGACATGACTATTTGATATTTTTGTGACCAAGGTGTTGTGGTCAATGCAATGTGTGCGCCAGCCCTCAACTTGCTGTGGTAAGGCCACCATCTCAGCTCCTGGGGAGAAGCTCCTGTTATTGGCAGCTTGTTCCCCTTTGTCAGAGTCATTTCCTTCAATTCTATAGAATTGTGCCATGGTTTGTGGTGTCATTAATCATTGGCTGTCTAGACACAGTGTGTGTTCTGTAGAGTCAGAGTTCAAGAGCATGACACTAAATCATTTGATTAATGCCTCAGAACATGCAGCAACAATGCTTTGTTCAGAAAAGAAATCACAAACATATTCAAACAATTTGTCCAAACTTGTGACACTCAATGTTTGTGTTTAGTTCCCATCAAGTTCCTCATGTGTTTTGTACTTGGAACCCATGCACTCAATTGCCAAGGCCTTGCTGGTGAGAGTGGAAAATGCGGTGCATTAGTGCTTGCTTGGTGAAGTCCTGATTGTTTGAATGAAATCCCCTCCTTGGTGGGGCAAGGTCCTGTTCTCCCAGCAAACAATTTGGCAAATGGTTTCCTGGGAGAACAGGACTTTGCCACAGCAAGGGGCATGTGGCTTTGTTCTGAACTAACCCATGCTCGATATATCCTTTGTTGTTTCAATGATGTTGTCAAATACAGCTGCCAGTGCAAAGGTGGGATTGCTATTGCAGGTACATCTTTGCACTGGCAGAACTAATATGTAATTCTGCAGCATTTGAATGAAAGTGACTGCATTGCAGGCACAGAGCGAACTTTATGCGATCCCATGGATGGAAAAAAGGTGATGTGTTGCTGAAATTTTGTGTTGGTGTTTACGAGGAGGGTCAAATGATTCGACTAGTTTGTGATTGGGAAAATAACATATCAATAATTTGTTTTGTTTTTGCTGAAAAGTCAGGGATGTCAGTTTCTTGTTTTGCTTGTGTGTTTGTGTGTGCAAGGAGCTGACTGGTTGAACTGAAACCCAAAGTGTGCAGGGGTTCCACGCACACAAATGACAGGGCACATGCTTTGTAGGTGACTCCTGCTATTGATGGTTGTCCTAGGTAAAGGAGCAATCCTTGCATATGTTGCTCCTGCTATTTGTAAAGGGTTCTAGGTTAAGGAGCCACCTTTCTGGATGGCTCGCTATTGGTTATAATTATGACAGTAACTGAACCCCAAGATGCACACTGATGGCAGGGACATGTTTGCAGGTGGCTCCTGCTATTATTGATGAAATTCCTACATAGAGGAGCAATCCTTGCATATGTTGCTCCTGCTATTTGTACAAAGGATTCTAGGTAAAGGCGCCTCCTTTTGATCATTTATTGTGATAATAGTCAAACCGGGTTCAATTTTCCTAGAACCTCCGCCTGGTCTAAATTTGCGCCCCTTAGTTAAGGGTCCAAATTTTCAGACAATGTCCCTCAGCATAGGCCATGAAAAAGGCTGAAAGACCGGGTGGGATAGGGCATGAGCCGTAGGTCCGTCCCATCCAGCACATGGAACACCTGTGTCACTCTCGATCGAGATGGCCAGCACCGCTTTCACTCGAGCGTGTAGTTGGCAAAGAGGCTGAGGTGAAAGCCAGAACTTGGCGGCATCACCTCCTCACATTCTGTGCTCACATTGATTGAGCTGGCACTGTTCGTCATGATCTCAGAGACCAACCAGTTCTGGAAAGGACTGATCATCCTTTCATCCCCGTTGTCCACCACAATGACCGACGTGTCCTCAGGGTGATCATCATTCACTGATATCGGCTCCTGGCGTGCGAACATCGTAGGGATCGTGAGGGCTGGGACGATCGTCTCGGTTCCAGTTTCGATGATCTCGGTTGTCTCGACCAGCAATTGGATCGGCTACCCAGGCCCTGCTCGAACTAAGCGAAACCAAAGAACTAGCTTTTTGTTCTGGGGAGCTCGATCCAATATATCTCGCCAAAATGGCAACTATGAGAGTTGAACAACAAAAGAACAAAGTGTTGACTGCACAACTGAAAAATTGACCCACGAATCCCTTCCATTCCAAACCGTAGATTAGTGAACATATACGCATATACATGGGCCAATCTACAAATTTACTGAACAAATTTGTATATATATATATATATGTGTGTATACTCCACTTTCAATGTTCACATATTTCCTTGTGTACCAAAATATTGTGGAATACGCTCAGCGGGAATCAAAGTCCCAACCGCTTATGCGCTTGACCTTTCGGGGTGAATGAGCCTTT
The DNA here is from genome assembly GCA_000507305.1 of Breviolum minutum Mf 1.05b.01. Classification (NCBI taxonomy): domain Eukaryota; class Dinophyceae; order Suessiales; family Symbiodiniaceae; genus Breviolum; species Breviolum minutum. The sequence continues at coordinate 22,033 of DF242698.1, read as the reverse complement.
TCCCATTTTCAACACCATATCTACATCTTCGTTGGATAACATTCTATCCGTTGATTTGGGCCTCAGTTTTTATAAAGGATCTTGAAAGGATTAACACCTGGATATTGCACAATCAAACATGTTGTTTACCAGTGGCAGCTAGGACAGCTGGGAGTGCCGGCACACGATTCAACAAATACCACGACGGACCACCCATTGCATCCAGCGGTGAGTTTCAAGATATCACAAGTCACAAGTGTATTAGCAAGCAAAGGTTATGCCAAAAGCCACTTCTAATTTCCAGAGATAGTATTTTTGCTAAATAGCAATTGAAACTCAAGATCTTTGATTTATATAGGAGACGCCGTCGAAATATATTATAATTGTCTACTATGTTTTTGAAGGGTTATCGTTTTTTGGGGGGGCATATCGGTTTACAGGGTTTTGTTGTATCTGGCACCATCATGAAATCTTAGTATGTGAGTTCTGTTCCAAACCCTATTGTGGCCCTCTTATCCCACAGTCAGTGAGTAGGCATTTAGATGCGGGGCGGCTTATCAATTTCTTCATATGGCATTCCTCCTGTTGTCAACTTCACACTTCAGTTCCTATAAAAGACAAGATTACTGTTTCCATGTACATGAACATTCATGCTGCTGCTTTTTTGCTAGGATGCTTCCCTGCTCAGCGTTGTGGTGCTGTCTATTGCCATGTGCTAAAGTCCCTGCACCTGGACGTCGCCTTGACGTCGTTCCAAACATCGTTCCACATGCAGCTCAGCCGGTCCTCAAGACCAGACATAGTTTGGGCGCTTCCTCCCATGTTGGTGACCCTGGACGTTCCAGCTTGCAGACCAGCAGATCTGCCCAGGAGATTGCACTGTGCTGAGCATGCTTGCTTTGCCGTCTTCAGCTGGACGTCGTTTTGACGTCGTTCCAGACATCGTTCCACATGCATATAGTGTGGCGCATGCTTGGCTGCTTCCTCCCGTGCTGATGGTGCTGGGGCGCTCCGGTGCGCTGCCCCAAAGATCTGGAAGTGGCATTTTGCCCCGAAACCCAAAATTTTAAGGGCCTTAGGGGCCAGAATTTGACACCCTTAGGAGGATGCAAGTATATATCTATAAATATATACATATATGTACATATAGTATATAATGTTCTAACTAGCATTTGTATCGATTAAAATCTACAGGAGGCTCCTGTACTAGACTATATGATAAGTGCATGCACTCTATATCACAAAAAAGAAACCTGCATCATATGATGTCGGGTGTGTGTGTGTGTGGTTGAAAACGGCATTTTGCCCCAAAACCCAAAAAATTAAGGGCCTTAGGGGCAATAATTCGACACCCTTAGGAGGATGCAGGTATATATATAATATATGTATTGTATATATGTAGTATATAATGTTCTAACTAGCATTTGAATCGATTAAAATCTACAGGAGGCTCCTACACTAAACTGTGTACACTAAACTGTGTAGGAGCCTCCTGTACTAGACTATGAACAACTAAATACTGGCTGACCAGCTTAGTTGATAAAAAGTTGATAAAGTTGATGAAAAGTTGATAAAAAGTGGATAAAAAAAGTTGATAAAAAGTTGATAAAGGTTCTACATTTCCAATTTGTGAGAAAAGACAAACACATTCAGTTTCAATGGCCAGACCAGGTACTATTACTATCAGTAGTTTCTATCCCGCCCTGCCCCCCCCTTTGTTTACGTTCTTCTATTGCTGAAGTGCCTGATGAATGGTGCAGGTTTGGAACATGGAGGACAGAATTCTTTGTATACCACTTCCCAATTGTTACATTGTTGGTATACCGCTTCCAATTGCTCAAGTTTAAAGCCAATCGTGTGAAAGATCGGTGGGCAACCATATCACAGTTCGGCAGAGACAGTTGATCCTAATAAGAGTCTTGGCTCAACTAGTGACAATGGTCGATCGTACCACTTATACCGATGAGGCTCACACACCGAAGATCGGTTTGCGACAGATTTTTGGAAGGCTCGGGCTGAAGACATTGCGGCAGCGGTCAAAGATTCGATCAAGACGCTGGTAGCTCCAGATGCATTAGGTACCAGTGATGCCGCTCGGGAACTGGCTCTCATGCAGCTCGCAGCAGTGTGGCATGCCTGTCATGCCTTGCAGACGCAGTTCGCAACCAGAAGGGCCAAGATGGAGGAGCATCCTTCCAAAGTTCCAGAGATGGCACATCGGAGAAGACAGGGCTCACTCGAACTGCAGAAGATCTCCTCACAATTTCGAAGGCAGACGAACCTGATCAGGTCACAGATGTTCATACTTTGTTGAACCAGGATCCATGCCTTGTTCTGGCGCTTGAGTACTTGAACATATCTGTGGGTACTCGAGGGCTGCAGGTCCACTTCGATACATGAGCTCGAGCAGTTCAGGACCGATTGTCCCGGTCTTCCCTATGTCATGGCTGCAGACTCTCTCATTCGGAAGAAGATCTATCGACTTCAATCTGAACAGAGGGAGACATATGGCTCTTTTCAGGAGGCATTGCTGGAAGTGATCAACAACCACAATTACCTGTGGAATGATATGCTCGCACCAAGGCAGTTCTAGCCAAGGTGGAGCATCGCCGAACAAGAACAAGAAGAAGCGAGCTCGCAACAAGGAGCTCTTGAAGGAGGCCAAGCAGCTCAAGAAGTCACAAGAGAAGGATTCCAAGCCTTCTAAGGTCGAGCGTGACAAGCGGATCCCTGAGGCTGAATGCAGCTTCCACGGTCACAGGAGAGAAGCGATGTCACTAATTCTACAATAGCTCTATGGGATGCTCGATGGGAGACAAGCGACGGTTCAAGCACAACTGCATGACAATGAAGTGTGGCGCTCGCCATCTGATGGTTGGCAATCATTGATCGCCTCCTATGTCATCATCGCCAAGTTCAACTCTTGAGGCACACGAATTGGGGTCTCACCCGATGAGAGCTGCAGCAGTTTTCTTGGGGATCGAAAGACACACCGTCGAAGCCATCTTTTCTTGAAATTTTTGCGGGTCAGGCCGGTCTGTCACAAGCAGTCTTAGCCAGATCCACTCCGATTTTTCCTCCGATCGAAATTGAGGTCAATGCAGAATTCGTTTTTCAATCTGTCGATTTGCTAGATCCCACAGGTTTGTCACATGTTAAGTTTTTGATCAAAGAAGGATGGGTGCTCGGAATTCGTTTCGGAACGCCTTGTTCTTCATATAGTCGAGCACAAAAGAATGATGGTGGTCCGCCACCGTTGTGGTCAGCCAGCTCGCTTTGGGGAGTGAAAGGTCTCAAAGGCAAAGACATGGAGAAGGTCGAGTAGGGCAACATGTTCATGACCATCACGGTGGAAGTCGCTCTTTGTTGTTTCGATCACAATGTTCCGTGGTCAGTTGAAAATCCGGCTGGATCTTTCCTTTGGCTCATGCCTCCTATGATCAATTTGGTTCGGAAGTGCAGCTAGCAGGATTGAGCTCGACATGTGCAGGTTTGGATCACCACGCATGAAACCAACAGCCTTAGTTGGCACTTTCACACTCACTGCACTGGCTCTTCGTTGTGATCGCGATCGTTGACCGCACGAACATGATCCCCTGTCAGGCACCATAGTGGTCAACGGCAAGAAGATGTTCAAAACGAGGTTGGCACAGGTCTACCCAGCTCAGCTTTGTCAACAATGCTCTGCCGAGATCTATATTCCCAGCTCCAAAGGCAAGAAGAGGGAAAGGATCCTTTGGCTCTCGCGTTCACCATGACAATCCCAAGCAATGAAAGGAAGAGATCGCTGGAACAACCTGTGCCCTGGTCAGTGCACAGACAGCTTGGCACAGGTGAAAGAGCTCAAGCTGCAGGTTATCAACTGAAGAAGGGGGTCACCCCTCCGTTGATCCCCATTGAGATGGAGCCATGCAGGCGAAGCAGTTCGCTTTGCCCTGAATTTTACACATCCGTTCACTGGCACTCTTCCACTTGATCCAGATCTTCAAGAATGTCTCTCTCCGGCAGTTCGTTTTCCGGAGTGGCTCAACAATCATAGGAAGCATGTTTTGGCATTCTGGGAAGCTCAAGCCATTCGCTTGTTGCCGGAAACCGAGAAGATCTTGGGCCAAGTGGAAGATCGGCACCTACGCCGCCTCTTACGTGGACAAGATGATCATCATCCACTTCAACTAGGCTCTTGTTTTCACATCGCACTTTGGAGAAAGCTCATGGTCAAGGCCAACTCGATCGACGCAGATCTGGTTGACCAGATGCTTCACGGCATGTCGATCGTGGGCGACATCGCTAGATCCAGGCGATGGCCGGCCACTCAAGGAACTGAAGATCTTTCTCTGGACAAGCTGAGGTCGGAACGTGACAAGATCGGAAGTCACACAACACACAAAAAAGGTCTGGGAGGCTACAATGGAGGATGTGGCGGAGAAGGTCACAGTCGGTCCATTCTACAGTCACCATGAGGTCTCAGATTTTGTCGGATGCAACGGGTGGATCCCCACACAACGGTTTGAAGTGGTTCAGAAAAACAAGGTTAGAGGAGTGGACAGCGCCACAGTGAATGGGGTCAATAGAGCTACCAAGATCACGGAGAAGCTCGAACTACCTTGCACTGATGGCAATGTTGCAGCTCTAAGATGGCTCAGGACGCGTTGCAAGATCAAGCTCACCGGTTGGGCCCTGGACGAAAGAAAAGCCTATCGGCAGATTGCAGTGAGGCCTGATCACAGGAAGTGGTCGGTTGTTTCGTTGCGAGATCCAAAGGATGGCAAACAATTAAGCTTTCTTCGTGATGATAGGTCATTCTTTCGGTCTGGTCTCAGCAGTCTACAATTGTAACCGGAGGTCAGCTGCCATCACAGATATCTTGAGGAGAGTGTTCAGTGTGGCAGCTTTCAATTTCTATGACGACAAGTATGGGTTCGAACCTGAAACAACTTGTCACTCGGCATACGATGTTTGATCACAAAAAAAGTTGCCAAAGGTCATTTGGCCTTTTGGCCGTGGAAAAACCATTTGGCCGTGGAAAACCCAAATGGCCGTGAAAATGAGATTGGCTGTGAAAATGCTGGACATTATACGGCTAATGTCACGTGAAAAGCAACTCGCGTTTCCGTTGTGTGAAATGCACTCCTGAAACTCAAATATGCCTATTTAATTCTCCAGCATGGTGAACAAAAGCTCGTATATCGGAAGTTTTCCTGCTAAACTTCCTTAGAATAGATTTGTAAAAAAATCCAAGGCCTCTAGATACATCTCTTACTGCAATATATGTGCATGTGTATATATGTAAATACTGACATACATTTGTATTTTCTTTTCTTTAGCTTAAGACATTGTTATATTTGATAAATACATCAATATTGACAAACATGTAACTGGCCACAAATGAAACATTCAATTTGTTTTTTTTGTGGAGATCTGCACATTTAGCCGGCATCGAGGTTGTTTGTTTTTTTCTCGAAAACATGGAAAACATGGAAAATCTATATTGTGCTTTACCGTTTCAGGTGGGAGGGTTCATTAATTGCGTCCACCCGCCGCAGCCACAGTGGCCACTTTCCAAAGGAGAAATTGGCGCCAAAATTGTATGAATGTGTGGTGGCATCCTGAAGATCGACATGTTTTTAATTGGGTCGCACGTACGACTTTTACTTATTGATAAAGCATATACATATATGTGGTGAAACATGTGACGATGACATATACATAAAGTAGATTCGACCAGATCTAAATATTATCTGAAAACATATGGAATTCCCAAAGTTCTTTTGATTCCCACGGTTCTTTTGAAAACAAATGGGTTTTGATGTTTCATTTTTTTCCACAATCGATCGGGCGGTCCGTGATGTATGCCGTCATTTGGCCATGTGCAGCCGAAGCTGTGGCGTTCAAACATACCAGGCAACTAGTCGGGAAAACATGCCATGGTAGGAAAATCAAAATGGTTGGGAACATTTGCAATCGTTGATTTCTCATCTACCGGTGATGGATGCAACTTGAAAAACATGTGGAATAGAGAAGGTGATATATATGGTTCAAAGGTTTATCAAACCAGTATACGTATATACCCTATCGCAAACAGGCTCACTTCACCTTTAGCGGCTTCGACACTACTGGCTCCGGATGGCAAGCCTGCCATGTTTTTTCGACTGACTCCTATAGTGAAACGGTACACATGTGGTTTAGGTCCGGTTTTGATCTCTCCAGAATTTCGCCTTCAGAATCTGTTCCACATGCGTTACGGATATACGCATACAAACAGTGGCAACCATTCCAGCATTTCACAACATGCAGAAAGTCTACTCCGAGAATCAATGTTTTTTGGCGTGGATGTCTGTGTTTTTTTGTGATCCAACGGCACTATAGTTGGTTCGAGTGATGTTGCCACTATTTGCCACTGCTCATCGCCAGGCCAGCAGCTCAAGATCGAGTGCCCCACATATCGGCTGCCTGCACGTGGGACGTGGTTGGGATAACATTGATTGTTTGGGACAACTGTTCACGTCCGAAGTTTTGGGTTAGAGGGGTGTAGAGATTTTAGCCTTCCAGTATGAGCGATAGTGATGGGTCTGATGTGCTCGAAGCCCCATGTCGGAATGCCCATTTGCCCTTTGTGGCTGCGTTCAATGAGGTGAAGTCTTTAAAGTCTGTTCCTCGCCGAATGTTTGGTATATATTTTCCAATTTAAGCCGGTTTTTTTGAGGAACTGGGAGAATAACTTTGGCCATTTTTTGGGGGTTCAAAGTTCAAATCCTACAGGTTGGTATGACTATGGTGGTGGATCATAGCGGACGTTTGTTCACACGGAGAAAACCAACAATCAAAGATGTGATAACAAATGCTGAGGCAGGGGATGATGAAAATGTGTATATATAATGTGTATCACGTAACTGGTAACTATATTATAGCATCTATGATAATGGTAACCATGGTAGTACTGGCAGTTTCCAGTTGTTTTGAAAACAATGACTATATCAAAACATGTCGGAACCCTATACATAGGTGCTCTTGGCGGTGGTCAAAGGTAGTGCAGGGCGTGCCCGTCTATCTGAATTCGTTCTTCAAAGAGCCGTACTCCAGTTTTATTCGTCAAACAAGCTGTTTCCAAGTGGTGTTGTTGCAGAACTGCCATCCGTACAAGAGTGGTCGCTCAAAGTTGGGAAAGCTTTGAAGCGTCTAGTGCCGTAGCAGTAACTAATAGTTGAGTTTTACTTTTTCATGTTGTCCTTTGTTTCAAAGGTAACAAGATGGACAGTTTGTTAGTAAAGAAATGGACTGTTGGTTCATTCTGGGTTTATCAACATCTAACTTAGGCATCACGGCTTCGACGACTGATGAAACGAGCTAAAGGTGCAAAATCCAAAAGGCTCGTTGCTCTCAAAGATGCGGCTAGGATATGTGGATGGAGTATCACACCGATGGACCCGTCTAACCTTCAAGATTCTAGTCAAGTCATTTCATGGTCTGACAACTTGTTTGGAAGTGATTTTCACACATCTATATGGACCAATGAATATTCCCGTAAATTTAGATTTATGGTGATTGTTGTTTTTGAGATTTGACGGATAACGCCCCGAAATTTATGCATATACTTTCTCCGAGCCCCGTCCAAGGATGATGAATCAGATCTTGATTCTGAGCATTCCTGTGGCGGCGACCCCAATGGCCTCTTGGAGCTTGCAGCAAAGTCTCAAAGCACTCCTTCCAGCGATTTGTCGTCAGAAGTTTCATCTAGTCTTTCATCACAACTCGAAGCTGAGAAGATTAGGCGGATTGTGGAGCAAGCGAACAGTTTGAAGGTGGTGATGCAGGGTCTACCATCACCCCAACAACATCCTCGTCAACCAGTACCATTCAAAAAATTGGGCCCCGAAAACAACAAGTGTGATGACAGGGTTTCTCAGATTACGTCCGTTCTATTGTCGTCATCCCAACCATCTCCTTCGAATGGAAAGGATAAGGTCACGGAGCCAACTAAGAAGAACGAGTATGTTTTACCAGAATCTGTTCCTTGACCTATCTTTGCAGGAAAATGAATGTATACTTTTCCTTTTTGGGATTGCTTCCAATGGAACATTGAATGAAGTAAGCCTACAATGTCTGCAAGATGCATGTTCAATGGTGATAGATATATATATATATATATGTGTATGTATTTAAATATCTTTTTGGGTTCTTGGTTGACAGTTTTTGCTTAGGAACCCTTTGTACAAATAGAAATTAAATAAAAGTTCATGATATATATGCATCCTGTACCTATACATGTACATAAATAAAAAACCCTAAGGATTAATGTACGTGATCTCACTTTTGCACTATGCCCTCAAGTTCCTATCTTAAGGTTCTCAAGACTATGGAGAAGAATGCTTGTGCTCCACCACCATTTCCGCTCAATGCCCAGTACGTGTCGACCATCATGGCCGCCAAGAATGGGCAAGCTGGGGAAAATGATAGTGAGAATGAAAATGAAGAGACACTTCCAACGACTAAGAAGCCCAAAAAAACCAAAAAAGATAAAGGGGATATCAAAAAAAACTTTGAAATTGAAGGAGTCTGGGTGGAACTACAATTCTATCCGGATGGATTTGATTAATGGCCTCAAGTCTGACGGCAAATCTTTTGGGGAAGCCAGCAAAATTTGGGACGAATCCATGGACAAAGCAAAACTCTTATCTTCTATCAGTGTTGGTGAATTGAAAAAACGTAGGTTCCTACCAGCTGGCAGTGTGGAAAATCCATGGTATAAAAAGGTCCATGGTCCAACCAACTGAGTTGGTGCCACGGGATAGCTTGGGTGTGGTGGAAAAAATGTAGTCTTGCAATGCCCAACTTTTCACTTGGTATGGCAGTGCGGAAATATCAGGTGTCATACAGTATATATACACATGGCATAGTGTTCAAATTCCAGAACTCATATCAGGTCATGATGTGTCAAGGATTGTCAAGGTGAAAAATTTGCTCTTAATGGAAACAAGTGTTTTGGGCTCTGGGTATTTTAGCTGAGCAGAGTTGGATATTTCACCGGTTTCCCCATCCACCATGGTTGTCAAAGGGTTGCTCTCCATGCGAGCACCTCCTATCCTCATCCTGGTGTGTTTGCTTACACTATGGAACACACAGCTTCGTCATGAAGTCGAATTTTGTCAGCAATTCGTTTTTCGATTTGTAACCATCATGATTACGTTAGTACGGATTAGTTAACGGTTTATTTGTTTGAATCTCTGGTTAGCGTATGCAATCAAAGCCACAACTGAGTAGCAATATTAGCGTGAATATCAAATCTAACAAAAATAGCTGTCCTACTTTATTGGTTTCATCTGAGGACAGAGGATTCTTGGAGCTATTTTCTGGGCAGGGCGAGGTGACACGTGCCCTCAGAATGGTTTCTTGGTGGCGTCGACCAGTTTTTGGGGATAAATCATGTTAAATATGAATTTGGTCCATGAATCCTCTTATCAACAGGAAGTTCGCAAAGAGTTGAAACATCTGAAAATATGAAAATGAAGAAATCTCCAAAATAGGAAGGGGGTGTGAAACGCGTTAAGCCCTTATCCCTGGAACTCTCGTACCCCATTAGATCCCAGTAGTATTGCACAGCCGGCTGTCCTCGCCCGGTTGAGGCTGACCTACGTGGATGTGCGATCGATTTCGAGGACGATCGGAGAGCCTTTGATCTATCGACTCCGTCAGGGTTTGCGTTGCTTGAACAAACCTGGGTATAGATTGGCGTATTGTTATTGTTTGTATGTTTGGATCTGTAAAATGCTTCTATTTTTAGAAAATGAGAATTCTCCAATGTTGGTGTGATGTGTTTCGTTTTCACAGTTTTTGGGGTGCATCAGGCTAGCTCTCAATGAAGTTCTACGTTGCCAAGAGGGAAGTTTGCTACTTATGGCCCCTTGTTGCAAATCTTTCTCTGTTATGCAACTTGGCTACAGGGATGATGCATATTTGAACAAAACAAGGTGGTATTACAGATTTCCGTGGTGGCTCCTTCACATCACACCCATGTTTATTATACAAACTGTGTTTCTTCAGGTGGTTTTAGTTGATAGTCACTAATCCCAGGATTACCCCCGATCAGCCATATGGTTATATATACGTTTTATAAAAAAATGATATCTTAGGTCCCGCCACACTGCTGGCCGGACTGTGTTTTGCCCTTATGGCCAAGTATTCCGTTTGTGGAGCAGGGGAACATATTAGCTTGTCGATGCATACTGTTGTGTCTTATCGCAACTTGGAGAAAGCTTCGGTGGGTCCTAGAACAACCAAGTGGCAGTTGTCTTTCAGACCTCCCCAGATTTCAGTGGATGCTATCTGTGTTGCAGGCGCAGGGTGTCTAAATGGAAGTGGTGATATTAATAACTTGTCCATATAGCAATATAGTTTGAAGTTCATATGTGAAAGTTTTAATGTCGAATTATACAAAAAAATACAACCGGTCTTGCCCCTTTGAGGTGTACACATGTATGTTCTACATGGGCAAATTCAATGGGCCAACTCCAAAAAGACACCGTCTCTGGTCTAATGATCCGAAACTTCTAGGCTATATAGCGGATCGAGCAGGGTACATGAGTTGTGCGGAGCAATCCGCTTGCACCGTGAAAACTGCCAGGGTTTATTTAGACCGATTCGGCGTCAAACGCCGGGTGGGCATCAAAGACGCCTTGCGTAGCTCGCAGAATCTTATATCCCAGTTCAGATTATGTTTTTTGTTGATTCCACTTATGTTTCGCAATGTGGGGATTTTGCCCCCATCATGTTAAGGAAATTGCTTGTACAGCACCGTTTAATGATGACAAATGATCCACAATCTTTGTTCCTCAGGACTTACACCAAGGAATTTGGGCAATTTCTGGCTGGGAAAATCACATCGCTCCATCTGTTTCTTGTTCTGGCGATTGATGGGATTGTTTGTTTCAGTATGGTTGAAAAAAGACTCAGCTACTAAAACAACTACTAAAATAAGAATCCCAATATGTACCCAGTTCCTTAATCCCTTTAATCATCTTTAATCCCTTTTGTTCGCCCAATCTTCGAGGTTCCGGTTCCAGAGATTCCACCAGAGAAGCTACACCCCGTCCCTGACACGATGACGGACCTCGAGCTCTTTCGCAAGTTCTGCATGCCGCTGCCTGAAACAGACTTATGGGAAGAAGTGCCTTGCTTTCAACCTTCCACGAAAATATAATTTGGAAAATACATTCACGACTTCATCTTTCCTTAAACACAACTTAAGTAACCCAAGAACAGCTTTGAACTAAAACGGGAAACTGCTCCTCTAAGATTGCGTTTCCAAATATATTGCACACCCTTCACCCTTACTGAGGAGATACTTCATCGAGAAAGCAACTACACACACATATTATATTATATGTGTATATAACCCCACATGTGCATGCGAGCGGGTGGAAGCCACGTCGCTAGGTTGTCAAAATCATACAGGATACTGGTAGTGTACAACAAATGTCCTAAAATAGATGGCGTCTGTTCAATTGTTTTTGCGAAGGAACAGCATGAAACTCTGTAACAATGAGTCTACTTCCAAACTGCACTTTGTTTTCTTCTGTCGTTCCAAAATGCGGCCATGCTCCAATTGAGGCACGGATGATGGATGTGGTGGGCTACCTCGGGCCATGTAAGCACATGGCGATACCGGCTGGAAATTGGGACCCTGGGAGATGAACTAGGGTGATATGAAATGGGGACATCCCAGGTTTAAAGTTTACAGAATGGGGATCAGCAACCAAACAAACAAGTTTTGCAACAACGGTGTAAACATTCATGGTTCGTTTGACACCCTGTTTCAAACACAACCCACTGAACTCAGGAGGATGTGCTCCATGTTCCTTCGCTAGCGGCTAGCGATACTTAGATGTGGTGTCTGCAGTGCTTCTATAGGCACTGTCAGCTTAATTGGATTTAATTTGTAATTATGGTACATAGTGTTGCGAATAGGTCGCAACTCGCACAGTTTCAACATCTATGGGCATACGGTCTGGGTGGGAAAAAACTTGTCCGTACTAGCTTCAACATCCAACGTTGTGAGATTTTTTTGGTAACTACATATGGAAGTGTATGGACCTGTTGGCTTTCATGGAATTCATGAATGGTGAAGGTATTTGATTTTTTCTTGAAGGTATTTGATTTTTTCTTGAAACCATGTACCGTGAAAATGTGTGCATTTGGACGCGGAAAATCGCTGAATGGCCGTGAAATCACCGTTAAAACCGTGAAAATCATTTTGATGAAAAAACCTAAAACCAAATAGAGACAGAAGTAACTGATGTTTTGCATTTGCAGCTACGTGAGGTTTAGCCTATAGTCGGTGTTTGGGTCATGGCGAAAAAACGTGCTGCGGAGCTCAAACGTTTGGCGGAAACACTGGGTAAACAGGAGACTGAGAGAACTAAGGAGACGCCCAAACCACCTGAGAGGACTAAGGAGTCCAAGGAGATGCCCCCACCACCTGTTCCCAAGAAAAAAGCCAAGGCAGCCAAGCCACCTGTCCCACCAGACGATTCCGAACAAGCTGAGAAACCTCAGAAGAAACGGAAGACTCCCCCAAAAGGTACTGGTGGGGAGAAGCCAAAAGATGGTGATGTAGTGAAAACGGACCCCCCAAAGGATGCCGAGCTGAAGAAGTATGAGACCGTTGACTCCCAGGGGAAGAAAACTCTACGGGCCCCTGATTTTCCAATTACTTGGGGCAATCACCACAGGTTGATGGACTTTTACAATATTAGTGAGGAAGAGGCAACAACTATACTATTGCAGGTGGTTGGTCCACATCCCAATGGCCAAGCTTTCTGGGATCGATTCCGGTCAAAACCCAATGGTGCTAGTGTTGATGAAGACCCGGGGAAACCTCAACATTTCACAAGGGCCGAAGAGGAACTATCAGTCCCTAGCCCTGATTCGGTTGCTACTACGAGTGTGGAGAGTGGGGGAACTGGATCAGCTGTCGACGAAGTGGAGACACAGATCATGGAGACCCCCCCTCAACCTGAAGTTCCAGCTCCTGTAGATCCTCCTCAACCTTCTAAGGTTTGGGTTTGAAAATTGGTTTATTCAGTAAAAAATGTTTGGAACAGTTGGAGGTTTGGGTTTAGATGTGTTTTGGTGGTTCGCCCAATTTCGGATTTCGGGGTATATATGCTTGCCTTTCAGGTGGACACACCTGGTGATGGATCTGGCATCCAATCCATGTTGCATCTTAGCTTCAATTTGTCCAATTACAATGTCATGCAAATATTTGAATATTTGAAAAGATTGGCACATAAAACCCATATCACCTCTTATGTTGTCTTATCCCACTTGCCCCATTGAGAGTCCTCACGGTATGAATATCGCTCCCCATATTGAGGTCGTGCACAACCTTGGCGCTTGGTGCGGAGAATTTGTCACGGCAGGCTTCCAAAGATCACGTGGCTCAGGTGGGCCTGGGTGACTCCCCGGATCTATCTTCGCCGCTTGGTTTTAGAAAACAAAATCGCAGGCTTTGAAATAGTTTGGCTTGAACCCCAACATAGAAGTAATAGATTACATAGCTATCATCTATGTGTTTCCTGGTGTTTTTGAAATAGTACTTCACATCTTAGGTTGGGCCCCTCTGCTTCACAAGTGCTACCACCACATGATGTCATCTCTGGAGTTGTCCAAGCTTTGGCTTTGCTAAAGAATGTGATGACTGAGCCATGGGCTAAACAATTGCTTGGACTCCCTCCTAGTGATGTTGCTAAGCCTGAAGTTCCGACTCCTTCTGAACCCCAGCCATTGCCACTCCGCCAGTTGCAGTCCCAGCTGTTCCAGCTGAAACCGCCCCAGCTGTTGAGGCAAAGAATGAAGTTCCATCTGTGTCTTCGCCACCCGAAAAACTTCCGGAGAAACCCTCCAATCCAAAAGAAACTGGTGTAGTCAATTCATCAACCCACAGGGCTGCTCATGCCAGACTAGTCAGGAAAATGGATGGTTTGACCGAAACGGAATGCCCAAACATGCAAAAGCTTTGGAATGGTAGCAGAAAGGACTGGTTAGCTATAAACATGTTGTTCAAAACATATGTATGTTGCGACATCATGTCATCTATGGATGGTGTTTGGTATCCATACGGTTTAGATCCCCAATTGACGTTTGTTCAAAAATCAATTGAAATCCCTGAAAAGGAGAAACAAGCCTTACTTCAACAGTGGGTTGCCAGTGGTGAGAATTCAGAGGCCATCGAGTCCACACTGAAAATGTCCAGGAGTCAAACAGGTGAATTGGAAAGAGGCCGTGAATGCCTAACAATTTCCGAGATGAAGTCTAAGGGCTTTTCAAAGTAACTAGTCTACCTCGGATATGTAGAGCCTTTTATCTGTTTGTTTGGTGATGTCTTTTACATAGGACATATTTCTTTTACATACGCCTGACCCTCCCAAACCCTTCAGCTTCAGAATTGGGAGCCCAGGCACAAAATAGAGGCGATTGTGCAACGTGGTGGAGGAATCCCAGATCCTGATCTGCCATCAGATGCAGAGTCGACAAGGTTTTGGTGTACCACCGGATCAAAATTCACAGACCGTGAAAAGCTTGAAATGACCATGGAAACAACAGCAGCTGTGAAAACCACAGCAGAGCAGGTGGGAGGTCTTATGGGATGTCAACTTGACCAAGCTAGCCAACTTGCTTTGATGGATGGTAAGTCAGGGACCCCCGAATCTACTTCAACCTCAGCTGGTCCTAGTTTGCAAGAACTGGTTAATGTGATGACTGGGGCTACGACTACTAGTGCCAAAGCGAAGGGAAAGTCCAAGGCAAAGGCAAAGGCAAAAGCAGCAGTGGCAGTACAAAATGCCAAAACCCCCGGTGAACAGAGGGACGCGATGCGTAGATTGATTTGACTTACGTCATTTTCTCGTTAGCCCCGTATTGGTTTTTGTATGTATTGATTAGTTGAATCGCAAAAAGAATAGATAGTCTATTTTTATTTGTATATATTTATATATATATATATGTATTGAGATAGATATGGTTATGAGTGTTTATTTCCATGAGTGTTGATTCCGCAAGTATATACCTCCCAAGGTAACTTTGTCAAGAAGGAGTTTGTGGCGTGTGCTGTCGGTATGGATTTGCCACCCAATCACAAACTTCGCACAGAACTGTCTGAGAAGAAGGACATGTTGGAAGAGCAATTGGAAGGGCTACCCAGCATTATTAGGAAACAAGATGCATACTTAAACATATTCAATGTAAAATATGTACAGTCTAATTCTCAACCCGTGCATGTATCCCACGTATGTCGGCTCGACACTTTCGCCTCAGCCCTCCTATTCCACATGTACAAACAAGGTTGAAGAATTGCACTGACGACGAGCTTGCTGAAGTTGCCAAGGCTTGCAATGATGAGGCGCCACAGCTACTTTAAAACAACACACAGAGTATCAACGTTGTGGCTCATGACTCATGACTATAGCCAGCACTTTTCAATAGTGGTCACCTCGAATATATTTAAATTGTCGCATTCCAAAAGAATAACGGCACCTTGAGAATATTTGTTCCCGACTTGTTGTCATTCGACCAACACTGTTTATGGGAAAAAAACTGCATACACATGTTTGACTAGTTTCTTACATTGCCATCTGCCACATACTTCCAATCTCCCAAACCACCGATATCATCACCCCCCTGCACTTCTAGGTGAACAGTTGTCGTCTCCTTCGTGCCCAAGTCAAGGCAGTGGCTGCGGAGTACAAGAACCAAGCCTCATGAAAGCGGTCAGGGTGCTGTGATGATCATCCTGAGGTTTTTGAACGGCTCAATTGAAGCCACAATCTTTAGGGGCTCGCAACATTCTTGTGGTATAGCCACGATCGAGGGGCTGATGGCTGATATCAATCTAGTCAAATAGACTATGTTTTTGAATACAGAGTGTTTTTTTTGAAAGGGGAAGGGACATCCAAAATGAAAACCAAAAAAGGAATATGTTGTTTCAACACTTCAGTGGTGTGTCACCCCTTTTGTGGTACCATAGAATGTTTGTGTGATTTTGTTATCAACACGTGTTGACTTAGATACCATGGGGCCACGCAATCAGTTGAGTTGCATATGGCGAACGCTTCACTGTGTTAGCGGTGGATCTTGAGATTACAATGATGGATGAAACGGCAACGAGAAAAATAGACCGGTGCATCTTAGACGATCAACACATGCAACACCTAATCATGATATGGGTCTTTTTTTATCTTTGTAAATGTCATCCAACCAGGTACTTGGAGAGAAACATCATCACACCTTCTCCGTGAACGGCTTGATGAAGTGTTCCTAGGATAGATTTAATTGGAACAAATGGTGGTTTCATAGTGTCACTA
Organism: Breviolum minutum Mf 1.05b.01; assembly: GCA_000507305.1. Taxonomy (NCBI): domain Eukaryota; class Dinophyceae; order Suessiales; family Symbiodiniaceae; genus Breviolum; species Breviolum minutum. The sequence continues at coordinate 5,699 of DF242698.1, read as the reverse complement.
AGTAATAAATATATCTTTATACTTTAAACCCATGCCCAACGTTCCAACCAAGGCTCGCTTATAGCATTGGTTCGGGCTATTCTTCTGTACGCCATGCACATTTGGTGGCTGAAGTCTATGGTAGCGATTTGATATCGCCCCTTGCCTTGAAAATTTCACCTACTATGACTAATCGTGTATTCACGGTTTGGACTTAATGTACATTGCCTCATCCATGCCCCCCCTCCCACTTTGGAAACACTCTGGATCCATTTAAAAAGGACCTTTATATATACCTACGCCGAGGTCAGGGCGTGAAGATGGTTTGCACCAACGTGCACTTGCCCAGGGTTTTGGATTAAAATGCCGAATTGCTCGCATGGTTATCCCCATGAAAACGTCCTCGGACGATGACACCCCTGAGATGACCAGCTGGCCTTTCTTGTTGCCTGAAGATTTCGAACCTTGCTATTGATTAGGTGTTTTGGGGCTTTTTTTGAATTACCAAATCCACAGGTTTCTATTTCCAATATCTTTCTTCATACCTGGAAAAAACACAAGGTTAGTCCGAGGTAGTTCTGCTTACTACATCCTAGGCAAGAAGTCTGATTGATCATGGTCATTTGAAAGCGCTGGTTGGAGATTTCACCTCCCTTCCGCTTTACTGGCAAAACATGAAACGTGAATTTCCGGGTCACCCTGTTGGAGCTGATGCCAGAAAATGGATATCATCCATTGGATGCACACTCTATTGTATCTCGCTGGTGCTTTAAGATAGCTTTCTTTAGAAACGCTTGGTTGTTTAACATGTGTTTTTTCACCGCTATCCTTGGGCTACCCAAACACAAGCATCTTTCCACTCGCTTCGCCTATGTGTCCCCAGCCAAGGCGACGAAATTGATGTCTTGAATGATTCGTGGCTTTTCTTGAGCTGGCAGTCTGACCACAGCCCCTACTTAACAAATTCTGTTTGCTCGAGGTGGCCAATCGCAGTGATTCCCAAATCATTGTACTTGATGGGAGATAATGAAATCAACTTAACTGTGGCAGCTGCAACACGTGAGATTGTAGCTTCATTCAACCGGTTATCCTGCAATGGAATTAAAGTGCGAAATGTCCCATCTATGGATAAAGTTCCGGCTACTTGTCTCGGCATAGTTGTATTTTTTCTAGTCTGTTAATGTAATTTTGTCATGTCAGAAAAGGACCCACGGAACTTTGTTTATTTATCCACTGGGATGTCGAGGTAGCATGTCTCCGCTTCTACGTCATGGGATTTCGGGGTGATTGGAAAGCTTTTCGCCAAGTTTTCAACTTGGATCGTCACTACAATACAGATGAGGCAAGTTCTATCAAAAAATGGTTTGGATGTTTGATGTTCCCAATGTTTTTCTGGAGTGCGACATATACTTTTCATAATGGGCCCCCAAACATCCCCAAACTGTGTTTTGAAGTTTCACTGGAAAATCACCCTGAAGATATGCTGGATCCGTCGGGCTTCGAAAGGAGTATCTGACATGTCTATGTGCATGACTGATATTGGCCCCAATGCAGCATGGCGTTCCACATATTATCAACAAAATCCTTGGTCCCTCCAACCAAACTACAGTACTTTGATTGGATTTGAGTTGCCTATGGTCATGCCAGACCTCTTACATATCTTTAACCTGGGAGTCTGCAAAGATGTGATTGGCTGTGCTTTGAAGTTGTTGGTGAAAGACCAAATTCTATTTCCAGCCCATGACATCGAAACCCGATTTGCGAATGCAACAACCTCTCTCCGCACCTATATGCACGGACACATGGCCATTGCCTTCGGCTGAAGAAGCTGAGCAAGACAAAGATTCAATGGGAATCCAAAAAATACCCAGAGTTTCAAGGGTCGGGCTCAGATGCACACATATGTGCGGTCTGGCTGGAAGAAGTGATTACCCCACATGCCAACCAGTACGGAGACCTATACACACTTCTTTGGTCAAGCAACCGGGCTATGAGATTGGTCTATCAAGCAGGGAGGTTTTTGTCTGAAGAGGAATGTCGCACAGTACAAGTGTTGGGCCAGCTGTTTGTCTCGACCTATGTGCGGCTTGCAGCCGAATCTTTGGGGCGACACGAACTCATGTTCCGTATAAGACCTAAGACTCATATGTACCTTCATGCAACCGAATGCAAAGGTTACAGAAATGTATCCCACTACAGTACGTGGATGGACGAAGATTGGTTGAAAAAAATCAGCAAAACCATGAAACTCACGAGCTTGAAAACGGCCCAACACAGGGTCTTGGAACGCTGGATTTTGGCTATCCCGTTCAATTTGAAGAAAGTTGAAAACCTTGACGGTTGACCCGTACCTCACCATGCACCCACGGAAAAAAGAAAGGGCCTGCAGCCTCCAGTGTATATGCACCGGTGATCCCATGGCCAAATTTGAACGCAGGATACATCACAAAACAAGATTCTAACAAAATGTTTCAACATATGTTGTGGTATTCTTTTTTGTGGTATCTGCTCATGTGTTTTTTGTTTTTCGTATTTTCGCACTCCCATCATCCTAGATTTCCCATATATATATATTTACGAATCTTGGAGCCACCACACGGGCAAACCAACATCACACATCACAAACCTGGAAGCATGACCATGTACAAGCTAGTGTTTTCATGATGGATATTTATATATAACTGTACAACTTCAAAAAATAAAGGTAAATACATACAATTTAGAAAGAGAACTATTTCTATATAATTTAGATATGTATATATCACAAAAGAAAGGTGGCAATGGGTTTATTACCTCTTTGCCACCTTTCAACTGGCTCAAAGTACGTTTTGGTTTTTGGAATGTTGCAGTACTTAAGTTGACACTGGGAGTGGGAAGCTTCAAAAAATGTGAATACGTGTGAAACCGTGAAAGCGTGAAAATCGTGAAATCACCACCGTGAAAAACGTGAAAACCGTGAAAATCGTGAAATCACACATTTGGCCGTGAAAAAACCATTTGGCCGTGAAAAAACCATTTGGCCGTGGATTTTTTTTTCGTGTACGAGAGCGGTTTGTGCACCCTTTATGTGATCGAACCGTCCCCCAGGGTAGCTCAGAAAGTACGATCTGTGGCTGGGGGGAGCTGCAGCTGTCGGAGGAACCCACTATTCTGGGGTGACCTATGATCTTAAGGCGATGTGCTTGAGGATCAAGGAGTCTAGGAAAGAAGAGCTGCAGGATGATTGATTCGATCATCAACTCTTCCTTGTTGTCTCCGGATCAAGCCGGCAACACTAATCTACGGTTTGGAATGGAAGGGATTCGTGGATCAATTTTTCAGTTGTGCAGTCAACACTTTGTTCTTTTGTTGTTCAACTCTCATAGTTGCCATTATGGCGAGATATATTGGATCGAGCTCCCCAGAACAAAAAGCTCCCATCCCACCCACCCTGTTGATCTTTGATTGACGGGGTGGAGATCATTTGTGTGGACTGTTCAAGGTTCTTGTGCTGTTCTGTTGTTGCTTTGTTTCTTTTTAGTTCCATGAACAGATCTTCAAACACATTTGGCAGGGATGTATGGTCCAACCTTTTCAATCGATCTTGATCAAATTTAACAAGATCAAACTGACCCCCTGCTCACCTACGTTCTCAGGGGAACAAAAGAGCTTGCTCGTGTGTTGCAGCTAATAACACTTTGCTGCCAAACAACTGTAATTGTTTTGCAAATGCAATATTATTTTTTAAATCTACATCATGCGATTTTATATGTGTTCATTCTTCTTTGTATGGTCATCCCGTTTCACACAACGTAAGAGAAAGGAAATTTGATGCAGTTGCCTACTCATTTTGATAGTGTATGTTGGAATATTATATTTGCTAGTTCCACCTGCAAACCGATTTATTCATGACCCAGAATTTTACCAGTTGAGTAGAACCCCGGGAATATTCTATTTGGTAGCTCCTCGCTATACAACATTTTCTCCAATACATTCTATCATTTATATTTATGGAAATAAAAATATTTACCGATCCGATATTCATTGAATAGTGTGATTTCATTTTGTAATGTTCGTGTTTAGGATATTCTCGTTTAGTTTTCTCTGAGATGATATTGTTTTTCATGTTATTTTGTCGGATTAAGTCTTTTGTATATTTACAGTCATACCTATACCCCGTTTTTCATGTCAACCAACCAATTGAGGCGCCAAGAGTCGTGCCAAGTGGTTGATGCCCACCGTTGATGTGGATGAGTCCCTTGGGTTGAGTCACACTGTTGATGGTTCAGAAATCTGGCGATCACCAGTTGAGGCTGGTAATTTAACCCATTACTTACAGGGTGGGCATCCAGTAGCGCCTTCGGTCTGTTTGTGGCTGCTTGTTTTTTGTTGTTCATGTTTCCGGCATTTTTTTGCAACGCGCTGAAAAGGGAGCAATGAAATTTCAAAGGGCAGCATTGAATTGAAGTCATGGGGATGTGTTCCAAAATTCGGAGAAAGAAACGTGAATCTGAAGTGGAACAACCGAAGGATTTGTTTTGGGCCCTTGGTGTTCACTATTTTGAGATGCAATTCATGAAAAGGGTTGCGCATGTTTTTGTTCTCAGGTTTCTTCTTGTCCAAATTTGAGGTATTTCCATTTGCTTTCATCTGAGCTGTACCCGCAAACAAGAGTGCCCGTGGATTATTTGAACTCTGTATGGGATCGCCTCCTACTCCACAATCACCACAGGCTCAATGAGGTCATAGGGATCAGTTTCAAAATGGCCGAACGGCTTGTGTTTGCCTTTTTCTGTTGGACTGGTGGTTTGGAATATGTAAGAGTGTAGTGCACGCCTTCGATTGTGGAAGGCTAAAGATGGAAATTCTTCGGACACTTCTTTTTCGGACACTTCCCTGGAGACAAGAGGGTATTATCATAGCCCAGCTAGGTGATTTTTATGGAGATTACAAGAAAGCATGAACTGAGGATCTCTATAATGCAACCAGGATTTCATGGAATGTAACAAGGGGTTTTGTCACTGCTGATGTGGCTTGTCTCGACTCGGTATTTGGGCAGGTGAATAGCATCTATTTCGACCGGATCCGCTTTGCCAGAGCACCTCTCGATCAGTTTCTGACCCGTTTTCGAACTAAGTAGGGACAGTGAAAATAAACAGAATGAAATCCTAATGATTTGTTTGCTGATTTCGATGATGTTGTGTGAGAAGGGCCTTTTTTTTTCAGACATAGTCTTATCTTATCTTTGATTTACATGAATGCATGACATACGAATTCAATGTATCTCAATGTACAACCACAATGTTGTTTGACTAAGATGGAAATCTTGTTTGTATGACTTCAAGTGGTTGATGATTATGATGAGATGTTGATGAATATGATTACCGTATGCGTATCATGATTCTTCTTCTTCTTCTTATTATTATTATTGTTATCAGTATCATTACCGTCATCACCATCACCCTCATTTTCATCAACATCATTCCGATTCCGTCATCATTTTTCAAGAGCTAACGCACCCACCGGCAGTGCCGGGAAGAGAGTGTGAGTTCCCGTCGGGTGGCAGTAGCTCGTTTTTGGTGGTTGTTGTTGTTGTTGTTGTTGTTGTTGTTGTTGTTGTTGTTGTTGTTGTTGTGTCGTTGTTGTTGTTGTTGTTGTTGTTGTTGTTGGTTGTGGTTGTTGTTGTTGTTGTTGTTGTTGTTGTTGTTGTTGTTGTTGTTGTTGTTGTTGTTGTTGTTGTT
>DF242697.1:24202-51789 GCA_000507305.1 Breviolum minutum Mf 1.05b.01 | reverse complement strand
GGTCAGCATCCAACTGCAAAAGGGATCTGTCTGGAGGCTGTTGTTCCATCTTGTTGGAGCTGCTGGAGGCTGTTGGAGTAGCCATGGGATGAAGGGACCAGGTGAAAAATTTCTCACAATCAAAGGTACAAAAGGGCACTTGTACCAAAATGAGCCACGAGCGAGACTTAACATCTAACATGAATCGACAAATCAAGAGATCCAACCAACTTAAAATGAGGTCACCTCTTCACAGAGGTGTCTTGACACATTTGTGATTGTTACAGCGCACAAACAAGTATGTGCTAACCAACAAAATATGTTGCACTATTCACTATACATCCCTGTACCAACTATACACATCACATTTGCAGTACATTTACAAGACTTTACAACACTTCATGCTATCTCCAAGGGTCTCGGCTGTTGTCGGAGGATTCCACCCACTCCTTGAAGCAACCACAAATCTCCGCCTCATCTTTGTCCACACGTACTTTCCATCGACCTCCTCAGGAACAAACGGCATTGGTGACTTTTATGATGGGGATATTCGGCAATTTAGTCAGTCATATTTCAGCATTCAGCCCTATATTAGAAACTAAAACTGAACAAAGTTTGATAGCAATTTTTGGTAAAAAATGGCCCAGATATGCCCAGATAGAAATAGATTGTCCTATCATTCAATCCCGAGCTATAGAGGGGGCAAGATAGCATGAAATGAACAAACCACCTACTTATCGACGAAGCTACTGTACCCTTAGTGCCTGTCTAAAACTCAACAATTTCCCTTCTCCAACCGTGGGAAGACTTTGCCTTCAGCTCGACCAAAAATGGTCCCATGGGCTTCTTCGCGACCGGTGGGGACCTGTCGGCAGCGGCAGTGGTCCCGTGGTCCCAGCGGTTGTGTTTCCTTCTTTTCCTTGTCGATTTATTGCTGGTTGCTGCTACGGGTGGTATGACCAAATAGTTTGGTTTCTAGAAGTCTGCTTCCTCAAGGTGGAACGACTCTTGCGACGTCTGCTCCCACAACAAACACATCAGCCCGCCTTGACATGGACACGTGCGCCAACGCCCACCAATGCTTTACTGAGGCCACCCCCATAAACGCACAGTGTTGTGCGGGTGTCATAGGTTCGGCACTCCTATAAGAGCGGTTTCTTGAACACGCAAGAGCTGATCATAAAAGATGAATAATTCTTGGCTTCACAAGAGCGCATCCCTCTTTAAGACGCTACTGATACTGAGGCTCCTATTCTCAAGTTGCCAAAGTTGTGACACTTCATGACCAGACCTTCTCTAGAAGCAACGACCGGGCAGCTGCAAAGAAGCAAGGTATTTTGCCACTGAGAATTCCTAGGGATATTTTGAAAGTATTGATATAATATATACATCAATATATGTGTCGCTTGTGTAGTACTTCCTTTCGCCACATCAACTCTCACTCTCACCCTCACAGGTTTATCTGTTCATTCCAATCCATGCTACTCCTGTCCCATCTTTGTATTCCGTCCTTTCCGAAGTGCACTTCGATGGGGCCATCCGTTTCAATTGACACCGTCTTTGTAAAGGAATGCTCCGCTGTCCTTAGTACACACCATGCAGTTTCTTCAGGCTTTGCCCCGAGTTTCTTGCATACAACGATGTAATATGCATTACATGGGTATCATACAGTCTAGCCTGAATTTGTAAAAGTTTCATTGGGAGTAGAAGCAACCATTGGCGGTTATACAATGATAAAAAGCCATTTCTGGTGATCGAACATAGAGATTCTTTCTGTAATATATGACTGTTTATGCTAAGATTCTCGTAGGGATGCGCTGTCTCAACGACCTTGCAATGGGTGAGGCCCAGCTTGTTCATCAAACGATCCTGAGCGACCTGGCTTTCCAATCCGCATGAAATTGCTGAAAGAAAATCCTGCCTATTCATCAAGTAGGTCTGTTCAATCCTTTCCATCTCGAATATGATGTTATACTCCAACCTCATGATGCACTTGATCTTTGAACTTTCCAACAAACTCAGCAATCCGCATGCATGATGGACAGCAACATATATCATAAATCTTGGGAACACATGACTCCCTCCCATATCCCTTTCTACCTCCACAGCAGCACTCCAGGTAGCATCAGCGCCCATCCCCGGATTGATCAACTTGTCCCATTCGGCTTCCAAGGTGGTTTTCCTTCCAAGTTGGTTGCAAGTTTCTCAAGTTGACCAGTATGCCATACTGAGATTGAGATCTGACTTTACTCAAGTGACCTGGAAAAAAAAGTGACCTGGAAAAAAAAATGTGGGTAAACCCATGTTGCGGTGTGACATCTTGCTGACTTTTCCAATCTCCCACCGTTTCCCCCAATTTTTGTTCTCCCAGTCCCGGGCGATCGGAAGACCACTTCTTCTCCGTTCAGCGTGCCTTTCGTGGAACTTTCAGCGATGTCGTCAGCTGAAGCTCACCCAGGACCCCACCGCCACTGTTTGGAGGATCGCTTTGCAAAAACCTTCACTGTTTAGTGGTGTTAACATAATTCATAATTGAGGAGCATCCCTTCAACATATGTTCATGACCATTCTTTATACATCTACATGTACATAATCTGGATTTTAATCATATATCATATATATATATATATACGTGTTTATATATATATATGCATATATACGTATATATACATATATTACGTTTACATATATATTAAGTTTATGCGTTTAATGTACGTATATATATAAATCAAATGATATGTCATATCTGACTACTACATTGGACATTTACATGATCAAGCTTTTTTATCATCCCACTTTCTCAGCTACATTCGACCAAAAACAACACATCCATCTTTCCTCGAGCCTCGAAGTACTTGAATCAGTTTCGAGGCCTCTGAGTCATTGTTGCCCTTTTTCATGGCACTCCTTAGTACTAAAACCATTGACCGCAAATCACCATAAGTGAAGTTACACCAACCCGTTGAACTCTGGACATCTCTGGAGTGTCAAAAAAAAATAAAAGATGACGAACAGTTCATACCAAAAATACCACTTGAGCTTCAACCACGGATGCTTGGAAGGAAATTTAAGATGGAAAGTTTTCAAAGATGTAGATGAAACAAATGACTCTGTATGATCAAGCCGAATAGTAGATGTTACTTGATGTTACAATACTTTGCTGCTGGAGGAAAAGAATACTATATCTGTGATATTACAGTACTGTTTTGATTCAGCAGGTAAAACCCGCATTTGAGGCTTCGCGTAACATGGTATCAGTTGAAGATTAATGAGGATTCATGAAGGTTCATGTTCTATAGATTTGGATAAGCTGCCTCCCAGCAGCTTTGACAACAAAACACCCAAACACACCTAATTATTCACTTCCAAGATCTTCCAAGAGATTGTCTTTTTTCGTTATTCCAGGTCCCAGATGCTTGAAATCTTCGACTGTGACATAGCCCATAAGTTCAGGTGGCCGCTCCCAACCCTCCCTTGGAGGTGTTGTGTCATCCTTCAAAGTCGAGGGAGCAGCGTGAGCCATTACTTTCCTGAGCGACCGCAACAGTATGCATGCTGCATGCAGCAAAATCAAAATCAGGATCACATTGAGTTGTTTCAAAGGAATTTTGCCCACTTCAACAAGTATTTTTTTGGAAGAAGCTTTTCTCTGCTGAGCAGGTCTTGGCCAACGCCGTGCCTTCAAGAGCCTCCCAAAAAAGTCGAGCCAATCGAACCATGTGCAGGTGGACCTAATCCTGCTGGCACAGGAAAATTCTCAATCTTCTCCCAGCACTCATCGGAGCACATGCACCGAGAACGCATTGGTGACAATCCTCTCGACGCGACCTCACTTGCTCAGTCGCACTTTGTCACGCTCCTGCAGGAAGCGATCATGCGCCTTTGGAAGATGTTCCAAGGCTGCACGATCTCCTTGAGAGTTCTCTGGAGGAGCTACAGAGCTCTTCTCCTCGCCAGAAACATGTCACTCCAACCTGCCATGTTTAATTTCCATCTCGATTTTTTTCACATCTGCCAAGCAGGGAATTCGCAGAGTCTCCTCGACCAAGGCCTGTTGCAATTTACCAGCAACTTGGCCTGCCAAAGAGTGAAACTCTTTGCTCTGGCATTGATTTACCTCATCAGTTGCTGTATTGGGCAAAGCCAGGCGGAACATCAACGCAAGGGTTGGTGCGTTTGGTTCATAAGCCACACCGTGTTCCAAAACTGCCGGCGTTGCTAAATAAACGTCCCCAGGCATCAGTGGCACTGTCACAAGCTTCGAACCGACCAAGCTACTCCAAGCATCATCATCCCACACATTACATTCATCCAACTCCAAGTCATCTTGGCTTCCATGGCATCCTAAGCGAAGGTATCTAGACCCTTCTAAGGTAAGTCCAAATTGTAGCAACCCACTGGCACCATCACGATGTGACCTCATGAAATGCCAATCATCTTCCCAGATTTGTTGTTGCACTTCCACTGCTCCAAAGCGCTGTTGTAGGGCTTCTCCTAAGGGCCCGCATGCCTCCTGGCCAGGGACAAGGCGGCGTAAAGCCTCCGCAAAGGCGCGGCACTTGAGAGGGGCTTGGTGCAACACACCACAACGTCCCAATCGTGGAACAAAGCCCCAGGTTTGGGGTCCAGAACAGGTGTGCCAATCCGCCTTCAAGAGGAAGGGTTCTTTTCTGGAGATTTCCTGCAGTTGTAAGTGTCACAACTTCACTTAAAACTTAAAAATACCTACCTCTTCTCACAATTTGATTGCAGGAATTCACACCTTTGCAGAATTTTTTGGAATCAAAGAACAAAAAACAAAATCAAATCTGGAACTGAAGAAAAGAAACCAAGTCTCAAACCCCCAGCTTGAATGTTGGTGGAAACAGGGGTCATCAAGGAGGTAGTCCAATAAATCGTTCTCCAACCGGCCAATGGCAAAGAAACCTTGCGTGCGACGTCCATCACGCCCTGCCCCATAGCACGGCACTGGAACCCCAGCCGCTGGGTACAGCCATGGTCGCTTTGCCGAAAAACGTGAACGTCGCTGCGGCCATCTTGTCCGAAAGGTCCAGGGTGAGGCAGGAGACCATGTTGCCATGAGGCCATGGTATCATGATATCACTTCCCAAAGGGATAAACAAACTGCACCTACGACAAAAATGTATGCATATTCCTGTTGCTGTTTAGTGATACCTGGTGTGGATCATGCATTGTAGTGTTCTAATCTTAAAATACGGGCAATCATGATATAATTGGTGGTACTTAGAAATTGGACAAAGGAATAAAACAAACAAGTTGGTTGGGGACAAAGTTCCGGCTATGTTTGTTGGCATTGCTGTAACTATCTGTAATTCAAATATGAATAGGAGAACAATAACCATATAGTAGGATATCATATAAGTATAAATGATAGATATTATTCGACCTGATTCCAACATGGAACGCCAGATTTCTGAAACCAAAATTTTGGCAACTACAAGTATGTCCTCTTCCCGAGCCAACATTCTGTAAGACATAAATGTTTCAGCAAATGCTGCCATCGTTTTGATGCTTGGGCAGATCCCCTTGGGCCCATAGAAAGTGATGCTAAAACAGCAGTGACAAACTCAGGAGTCACAAACGATGTACAGTAACGCTACTTCAACTTCTTTTGATTGTGTAGAGTTGATCCGGATCTTTTGGAACTGCTGGTTGCTTACTTGTTTCCAGGTAACCAATGGACCAATGACCGCTACATTTTCCATCACAACCCCTTTTCCCTTTTTGACCCTCCTGCACATCACGATGCCTGGAAAATGTGCATCCCTTTTATTCAGATTCATTTCCTAACTGGATCATCACACAAAAAAAACTGTATCTATGAATCATATCTTTTTTTGTTTCTCCTTGTTTATTTTCCTTTCTTTCCAAGGCACTGCTGTTCCAAGTCCAAAATCTGTACATCTGCCTCTGACAACTCCACGATGCGCCACTCTTTCTTGTTGCTGAAAAAAATGGCGCTCTTGGCCTCGGCGAGAAACCCCCAAGTGCCAAATTTAGCACCACTCCAATGAATGTACCATATATCCATGTACCCTTGACCATCTGCCATTGCCAGTACTCAAGTTGTCAAAAGAAATCTAGTTCGAAAAACTTCCGATATACGAACACGAGTGTATCATGAAAATTTGTGCTGTATGTACGAGTACGAAAGTTCCGTGCTCCGGCCCGGGGGGTTGACTTAGGGGTATGGTTCGGGGGGGTATGCACCTGCCATGAAAAGTGACGCTCCAAGTTCACCAAATATTACCTCTGCCACGACAAGTGACGCTTCAGCATCGTCCCAACACCACACTACCTACTAACCACTAACTACCAGTACTAGCTACTAGCTACTAACTACTACCTACTGGACTAGCTGCTAGCTACTGCTACTGCTACGGCTACTGTCACTCACTCACTGGCTCATCGACTCACCGACTCGCTGACTCACTACTCACTATTGACTAACTATCTATCTTCATGATACGGAAATGCTCGTATATCGGAAGTTTACAAACTTATCGGAAGTTTTCTAACTACAAAACCTTCCTGCGATTTACAATTTGATCATGGTTCCTGTCCGCCTATACTTTATGATTCGTGTGGATAATCAGAATGACTGCAAGACACTTGGTTGTTCATTGAATGACCCCCATATGATTCCTTGCCCTTCAACGCCAAGACTCCCCGTTCTTGACGTACAAAGGCATCTCGTTGCGTGCTCCGACTCTTTGATACGAACCATTGCACTCTTGCTCAAGTCCATCCACACGAATGGCCCAGGAACGTTGGCTTTTTTGCATCTCCAAAAACCTGCAAGAGATATTTTGAATCACTGGAAAGCTAGAACATCTTTGAGCTTTTGTGCTGAGAAAACCAGCATGATGACTGTAGTGTCGGAATTGGTACCTCTGCACACATATCAAAATGGATCTAAAACGGCCTTAATTACTCTATTTGGTGATCTTGCGGCTTTTGGAAGTATCACTATACTCTGCTGATGCGATGTTGCATGGGAAAAAAAACAGGGCATGCTCTCAGCACATTTAAGCAGTGCAATCAAAGGGCTTCTTGTTGGCCACTAGTCGCTGCACATTTCGTTTTAGGCTCACTTCACCATGGATCTGGATCTCCTTGTAAATACGAATTCCTTGGACTGTCACACTGGGACCGAAATCGGTGGCCCCTCGTCACGAGATGTCTGGTGAGTTCCGAATGTCTGAGCTTCGGGAAAGCAACAACAATGAGATGGAACAACCTCATCGTTTGGCAACGCACCCTTTCCAAACAGTTCCAAGATTCGCTGCGAATTTCCTAGAATTGGACAGTCCACACGGATCAGCATGTCGCCACCGCCCGGCCACACACTGTAGGAGCTACTGGGTGCTGCATGTTTGAAGTTAGGGCCAAAGTTGAAGCCTGCCAAAAAGAAAACACACGCCCAAGTTGGGCAGGACTTTTTGTTGGCCCACAAATTGATGGATTTGGGGCTGGTATTGGAATGGTTGGATTGGTTGGATGATATCAAATCCAAAAAGGCGGTGATGTGTGAAGTGGATGTCATTTGGGTTTCCAGCCTGTTGCTGGAGTCACAAGAAAATCTCAAAGACCGAACGACAATAAAATATCAGTATATCCCATGATCCAAATAAGTAATCCAAAAAACATCAAAGAACCAATCAACAGCGGCCGCAAAGGACGTGCTCTTTCAAGATTGGCTCTCTAATTCCGAAATGGCGAACTGGGTACACCACCAAAAAAAAATGTCCGCAAGACTGGTCCAACAATGAATACACCCTCAAACCTGTTTAGGAAGGTTCAACTGTAGAACTCTCTCCACCGCGGTCTCTTTTCCAGTCTTTTTCAGCTTTCCCAAATCACTTGGGATGAAGATATCTTGGAGGTCACAGCTCGCACTCATGATCTTGGTGTGTTCAACGACCAGGTGACGAGCGGGGAACTGTTGTCTCTCCCAGTGTGTTGTCGGATTGACAAGCAAAATAGCAAAGCGATAAAGCACATTCAGGCCAACTTTTGTCTCTCACTTCTTATCACCTCTTCTTATCACCTCACTTCTCCAACACTTTGGCATACTTTTGGGGATCTCTTCAATCAAATTGAAGTGCTTCTCATGTCTTCTCGGATTATCTTCTCATCTCAACGTTTCAACAAAGGTTCTGTCTTTGGATCCTCCTCTGGAGCTAAGGTTTCCTTGGTCAAAGCCACTACGCCCCAGGCTGAGATCAACGCAGCACCCAACTGGCTCAGCTGGTCGCTGGCAGTTTCATGTAAGACTTCACCTTGAAAGAAAAAGGCAAAGACTACCTGCAGGTAGTTCATGGAAGTGGCCTCCAAGTGATTCCAAATAGACTTCAGGTAAACATAATGAACCATGTCTTTTGCATTGAATGTTCATCCCAGCACTTCAGTCCACATCAAAGAATCTTTGCACAAATTCTACTTTTTCAAAAATGATCCTATATATATGATGATACTTGAAATTGTATTTACACATTGGCCCATCAAATTGTTTGAACAGCATGATTCCAAGATACCCTTTTTTCAAACCATGCTAAAAGTTCAAAAAACCCAAGTCACTTTCGCTGCACTCTCCATCTTCAATCCCACGGCCAGTAGGGTTTCTCCTAAGGATGCCAAGCTGGCCAGCAGGAATAGCAACGTCAAGGCCCGAGGCGAAGGCCGTCGCAGCCATGTCTCCTCAAAGGCAAAACCCAAGATGGGCGATGTCACCACAGCAGCCAACGCCAAGTAGTTCACAAAAACCAAGGAATGAACGTCCCTGGCAGGACAAACGGGTTCATACAAGTTCAAACCTTGGAAAGATCCTTTCGTTTGTTTTGAATGAAACATGTTCATGACAATGATACAAATTGATACTTTATAAAACATAAATATGCATATACATACATGTGATATTAAATGCGATTTATATGATACGCGTGATCACACGACGTGATCATGTAGTTCAATATTGCAAAAAACCCAACCAATAAAGCAAACATTCAGTTTTGTCAATTCGTTGGAGGTCTCCAACAGAAATCTGCCCTTTCTGTGTGAATTTAGCCAATAACAAACATTGATTGGAGAGTCCATGAGCATCTGCTGTAAAGTTTACCAGCGATTACAGCATGACTTTCAACATATTCATAATATGATATCAACAAAAATATGCAGGAAAAAACCACCACCTGCCCAACATATTTCTTCCCAACAGGGATTTTTCCACGCTTCCCCGCCTATCTTTCAAAATACGAATGATCAAATAGACACAGGTTGCACAAAGAGCTGCTGTGCTAGCTGCCAGCAAGCCCAAGGGATTGAGTTCCGTTTCGTCATCTTGGAGTCCCAAAAGATGAAAAAGGATAGGAGGTTTGCTAATCATCATAACACCTCAAGGGTCTAAAGATCTGAATCCTGGTGGTGTTTTTTGGGGGTTGGTTCCTAAGGTTTACCATGGCAATACATGGCATATCATCTTATACTGCAATGATCGTTTGGTACAGTAAAAAAGTGCTGCAAAAAATGAGGGCAGCACTCTGATGATCAATTTTTCTTGTTGTGTTGAATTGTTGGGTAACTAGAGAGTTTTGTCGATGTTCGTGTGGTATCGGCAGTGAATTCACGGAAAAAGAACTTGTCACAAAAACTCCACTTATAAATGGCTGGCATCATTCAAACGCCCCCTATTGCTATAGTTACAACTGTAACACACATTTCAAGAATTTTCATGTTACACCACTATCCAATTTACAACCCACTATCATCAGGATCGAAATAGTAAAACCATTAAAAGTTTTACCACTCAGCAGTTTTTTTGGCCACTTTTTCACCGACCTGTTAGACATAAGGCGCTTCCAAGGAAGTCAAGACTATGCCACACCTCGCCCAAGAAGAGTGTGGCCGACAAGGCTGTTAAGACAGGACTGGTGTAAGTCAACACCACTGCATCCGACATAGGAAGCACAGCCAATGAATAGTAGTATGTAGCCATAAAACCAACACCACAAAGGCCACGGAAGATCAAAATGAAACGGGTACGAGTACATGAAGGACCCAAGGGTGGAATTCCTTTAATCGCTGAGCTGCTGAAGGTGATCATGAGCATAAAAAGGGAGCGCCAAAAAACCAATTCAAATGGCTCGAATTTATGAGGTGCTGCCCTCCCAGAGCCCAATTCAGCTGCTACCAATGCCATTAAGGAGAAGCAAAAGGAACCTCCTAACATGCACAGGAGGCCCAATACAGGATCCCATCTGGAAGACATGACACTCAGCTGGCGGATTTTCAGGATTCACTTCACCAAGTCCAAAGCACCATGAAACCGTTCAAGGTGAACGGTGACTGGCTTGTGCCAAAAAAGAGCGCTGGAAAACGAGGTCTTTATCACTGAAACCCTTCAGTCTGGACAAATTTGGGAGTAAATGGACGTGACCAGAAATCAGAAATAGATGCCATGTTGGTGTTTGTTTGTTCGTTTCTGAACCTATGGTTTTAGTGGTTGAGGCATCTGCTTCAGGACTTGGGTGCATCTCATATGCCAGAAAATGTAGAGCTTGATTGTGCTTTTTGAAGGGTAGGATATTGTTCCAGCCAACTTGCAACTACCTACAAACATGATGCAAATACTTCCCTAAGATATATAAGAACTATATATATATATATCGACTTTCCAGAATCAATCGGTACCCAAAAATACCACACGCCAATGTTTCGTTAATTGCCCAAATATGACTGCAAAAAACACTACCTGCCAAGCTTTCTCCGACATAGGCCAATCACTTCATCATACGCCAACTGAGATTGACAAACATTCACGTCCTCATGAACAGGTAGTAGTGACATATAGCGCATATGCGCACACACAAGTTGCAGGTGTATACGTGTGCCACAGAGATCCTCATGGTCCCCTGTGCCTGCGCGACCTTTCACTGACAAGGCGGGATAGAGCGAGAGGTTTTTGCGGAACTGCGTCTCCTAAGCAGCTGCTTCAAGCCACCAAGGTTTTACAGTGCAGGAAGGAATGATCTTTGGCACCCCAACAATCCGGGTCTCTGTAAATATGATTTCAAAAACGGGGTTCTTAGATTTTTGTAGCCTATCTGTGCCAATTTCATGCAAGGTTCTCGTAATATACTTACAGTAACAGTATCTTATAGCATTTCGTGGTATTTCTAGATATGTTCATATATTTTCATGATATTTTCACAATTTCAGATCTCTCCAAAATCCGGCCAACACAAAACTGAAATCACAGAAGCCACTTCTTGGACGCCAAAGTTCCGTGAAGTCTGGCTCCGTTCGCCATTCACCGTTCCTTAGCCAACCCAGTCACATGGATCTAGCCATCAGCCGACAGGTGAACATTCTTCAGCAGGTCAGCTTTGTCATGACAGTGCAAATCATTAAGGAGCCGGGCAGGGATAAATCCATATGAATCCATCATCTGTCATCTGTCATCATATAGAAATCTAGTACATGTGACAGTATGAAATTGAGGAGTTATATATTGGTTTTTGGGGAAGCCCCATTGTTTTTGAGTGTTTTGCACACTTCACCAGGTGCAAAGTCAAAGGCATTTTGTGAAGAATCGCCACATTAAGAAAACATCGCCTTTACTTTCAATGTGCCTTTCTTGGTCAACAGCTGGGATACTTTTGTTGACAGATATGTTTTTGTTAAGTTGTCGCTACTTTTGTCGTTTCGATGCGCAAATTTTGCCAGAAATCTCTAGAAAAAACTTCTCTAGCGATCACTCGCAAAGGAGCAGCTGCAGTCATGCACAATCAAACCTTTTATTGCACTTGAATGCTATCGGTTTCTTGGGGTCCTATCGTCCTACAGTGTTTCGAGTATGTCCGGAACCATTTTCACCCCCCCTCACTAAATGTGACTATGTTATGTGGTTGTGTGTAAATCGAAAGAGATTCCAGGAATGAATGAATTGATATAATTGCTATGACATCAATAACCAGGATAAATCGCAACATGAATAAACACTCTTCTTTTAAAGGAACCAAAAACAAGTAACAACTGCAACAGGCACCACCACCACACCACCACCACCACCACCACCACCACCAACAACAACAACAACAACAACAACACCAACAGCAACAGCAACAGCAACAGCAACAGCAACAGCAACAGCAACAGCAACAGCAACAGCAACAGCAACAACAACAGCAACAACAACAGCAACAGCAACAGCAACAGCACCACCAACAACAACAGCAACAACAACAAAAAAAAAACGAGATTCGTGGCAAAGAAGATCTGTCGCTTGTCGAAGTCCACAGCAACGCCGACCACCACATCGGCCTGATGCTTTCGGCGGAGAGGCCAGGATGCCAGTGACCACCGGGATAGCTTCTAGTTTTAAGGCTTTAAGATTTCGAGGATCGAAAGCTTCAAATTCACTATCCTTGGATTGGGGGATCATCTCAAGCTGTGCTTCCAGTTCAGTCGTTCCGAAAATCTCTGAAACTTTCCAAACAATCATAGCAAATTATAGCATTATAGCATGGTTATAGCTACCTCGCAGTAGTGGCAGCGCCTAGTGGCAGCGCCTAGTGGCAGCGCCTAGTGGCAGCGCCATTCCGCTCCTGATGTCATTCCTCACATTCACACGTGTTCACTGCTTCCAAGAATCTGTCAGATTTCCATTTGCCGAAGGCCACAGGCTGTTGAATGGCAAGCGTTCACCTGCAAATGCCATTGACATGAGAAAATCCCATGAGGATCCATGGATCACCTCGCCCAGGCCTTTATGCCAAAGGATAGCATGTTGACCATCTGCTCCCCAGCCTTCCTCATCATCACCTACACCTGGCGAAACTTTCTTGCTGGGTTTTTGCCCACTCGATAAGACTCATAGATCTGGCAAAATCTTCAATATATAGAGTATATAAATATCTTAACGAGTTTAACAACCTGACATAAGACTATTGTAGGAGGAGTTCGTTGCTGAATTTAAACCAACTACTGGACCACTAGTTAAAACGCCTTTCGTGTGACCTTTCATGGATCTGACCTCACTGCAATTAATTCACACAAATGAATGCCATCATTCATCATTCTCGCAACCTGAGCAACCAACAAGACTTCTCTCTCGGCCAAGTTCAAGTAATGATAATTGACGCATAATATGGTATACGTACGTACTATCTATACGTGGGTGATGTACAAATATATAAACACTGCATTCTGCCTTAAAGTAAGGCGTTGAAACAACAAAGTCAACTGAGCAACAAATATCACAACCAATGGAACTCCATGATGGTAACTGCTACCCTCCAGCTATACGAAAAACTGCGCCTCCTAAGAAACTGCTGTTCCTGGGTGCTGCCACGAAATCAGAGCTTAAAAGTCCAACTTGAGGAGAGGAGCAAGTGGAATATAGCTCCACCTGATCCAGTTTCAAACAAATGTTGGAGCCTGAAGTTGTTGAATGTTTTGAGATGTTTCAACTTTTTTGACCTGGAAAGTCGAGTTTTGCTTCCAAACAGAACTCTAACTGCCCAAAATTGTTGGTTCGGGAAGATGGTGCACTCCCTCACCATAACCCGCACCCTTGCTAAAGCTCCTTCTTTTGGAGTTGCATCATATATCCCCCTTACTTTTTCCATCTCATGCTTGCTAGATGACTAAAGAATCTCATCTTCATGGGTTGTTACCATGGCATCTTTCTACTGAACCCATCCTTCTCAAACGAAGCGGGGTTCCATTCCAATACGAGTAACACAGTCTTACATATCTTTTTAAGGGGGAGGCCCCTAAACAAGCAGCTAAGCTAAGGCAAGGGACTATTATATATTCCTATCATACTATGAATCAATACCTTTACCACCATTCCACCAATCAACCACTGAAATGTCGGTGGCCTCAAAGAAGAGTTTGCCCCTTTTTTGTGCCAGGTGAGGAAAACCCACTGTGATCCTTGGATGTTTTGAAAAAAGTGAAGGTTGGAGGATGTGAAAAAAAAACATCTTCGCAGATTCGCAAACGTTACCAAGGGATTTGCAAGGTGTTAAAAAATGGAAGCATCTTGAATAGTCATGATTCATGGACGAATTCCTGATTCAAGAAATCTGAGGCTCTAAATCAAACATGTGAGATTAGGGGCGTTGTGGCATTGTCTTGCATTAAAATTATGTTTAAATCATTTTTAATCAATACGTACGTATATAAGCAAACCAAGCGAAAAACATGCAGTCTCACTTCTCGGGAGGAATTTTCTCTCAAGCCGCCAAGGTGCCAATTCTCCATAGGATCTTCACTCATTCCACGTAGCAAAGTAGGATGGACCTATCAACTTCATTGGTTCGGTCTCTGATTTTGCAAGCAAAACATGGACCATGAATTATAGATACACCACCACAATCCATCACATGCAGTTCTCTTCATTTACATGGCAGCATCGTGCCATAGGCCATAGATATAGGTTTGTTTTCCTTTCAAATATGTGTTCATCACTTCCCATCTGCAACTTGTTCAAATCTATCTCTACCCAACAGCATAGCATAAGATCAACAACATCACAAAACATCAATTGTACTGCCCACTTGAAAAACATATCAGTTATCAAGTAAAATCGGTAGAACATCAGCAACCACTTGGCCGGTACACCCGGGTATTCCCATGGCCTTTGGCATATCTTGGAGTGAGGTATTGGACATGGCAACATCTACCAAGCTGCGTACTTCATCGTCGCTGTACCTCATCCCCACCAACAGGCTAAAACAGTGGACTCAATTTATGTGGTTTCAATACCTGATGTTTCTGCTGTGTTTGTTCAATTTGTTCTGGCCATTTCTAAATCATGTTTGCTGTCGTATTTACACATTAATGATTTCTGATTTTTCAGCTATCTCTTACCAGGTCCGTAGAAGACTGCAAGATAGAAGGGGATGATCGGATGATTCAAGAACGAGATGCTGGTGAGATGACTTGGCACAACCATGTCTTTGTAACCAGGATCCCATAAGAGTTGCCGAGACATTCCAAAACACTTGTGACATTTCGATAGATTTCGCCAGTATCATGACCTCAAATGTAACACCGCCACTTCAAACCACGTGGCTCTTTGAGCACATGCGCATACTTGTCCAACACGGCCAAGCGTTGACCACTGATTCCTCCAGAATCCGTAGAGGCAAAGGTGCAGCGAAGGCGAACATCCTTCAACACCTGCAGCTTGGGATGCTTGGTGTTTTTCCCGGGCTACATGGGCTGCCGTTTCAATTGATTGATCCGATCCTTTCACGAAATACCCAATCCAAACCATCCAAACTGAAGGAGACTCGCAAGTTGAGACTGGTGCTGCCATAAGGTCAGCATTCAGATAGACATTACATTACATATCAACGAAAACATTACACTCCCTAAAACTAACAGTTCGCCCCAAAAAAATGGTGGCTTCCAATGGGGATCTCCTTTTCAAGGGCCAATGTTCAGTGGCTATGTTAGTTTCAGGGAGGGTACATATCTCATTTTCCGGTTCTCTTCGTTTTCCTTCCAACACTCCACGGAAAAAAAATAGGTGGAAACACGGCAGCTTAGTCACCAAGTAGGAATCACCATAACCATAGGCAGATGTCACTCCACGAAAGTCGTTCATCACTCCAAGTGCCCCATACCTCGAGGTATGGAGTCGGGAAGTGGGGGCCCCCTTTGGGAACCAACCCAACTCACCACCCAATGCTGTGGGAAACTTGTGAGTCCAACCATTCTCAGTATTGGATAATATCAATATCGATGTTCATCTCAAAGGATTTGTTTTCAAGCAACCAAATAGCATGAAAAAGCAAAAAGCAAACAACATGTTCAATGCATCTGAAAAATGCAAGGCCAAGGTACTTGCATCTCTCAAAAGGTTTGGCATCTTCATAGGTTCCACCAAACAACTCCATCTCCCAACGTTTCCGAGTGTTATTTTTACCTTAGCAGGGCTCTATAGCTCGGACATGAACAAGGAGTTTGAGCATGGTGATCCCCTGGATTGCTTGACTGATTGCTTGGTTGATTCATTGGTTGATTCATTGCTGCTTTTGTTGCTTGATTTCTTATATTCCTTGCTTGTTTTGCTTGATTGGTTGAGGTTGATTTAAGTTAAAAGTGCTTATGACTCACGACATTGTGTTAAGGACTCCATACCCACCGAAAAAAAAATGACAGATCGGCGTGGCTGCGGACAAGAAGCTGTCTAAAGCTCCACTGGAGGTTCCAGTTTCAAATTGGCTCCTGTCGAGATGTTGGGAGCTTGTTCTGCCTGTTGTGATAATTCTAACTAGCCCCTTCAGAAAAGGACTCTTTGGGCAACAACAGCAGGTCCGGCCCTTGAATCAAAGAACTGACAAATCTGCAACTCTCTCAGAAATATATTCCCGAGGTCCACGGTGAACCCCGGCACCTGTAATATTCGTCTGTTTCCAGAAATGTGCCCACGCGATCAATGTGGATGTGTACCACCTTAGCACCCGGGTTGTCCACCTATGGCCTTTTTCACCCCACATGGGACCCGCCCTTTTCCGTCCAAGCAACCGTAGGCGCTAAATCTTGGATCCAGCCGAGGCCTGAAGGAGCAAGAAGTTTTCAAGTGAAGACAATACAACATTTCTACCTGATGTGTTTGATGTTAAACTGGGATGTCCGATGTATATCGATGTATGGAATATTTACAGTACCTTGTACTCCGAGGCATCCACCAGCTTTGGGTTTGGTCTCACAAAGGGCCGCAAGGTCTCGTCTGAATCTCTGGTAATACAGAATCATGCTTACTGGCTGTTAGCATCTGTTAGCTATCAAATCTTTGCAAATCCAGAGAGGTCATGGCAAAAAATATGGCAAATACATCATCCTATCCTGAAAGCTTCGGCAGTGATTTTTGGGGGGAGGTCTCTTCTATGGACTGATTAAGCTTGGCGTTACAACATAACATTCTGCAACGATGCAACCACTAATTCTGGCAAATTGGTGAAGAATTCTGAGTTCGATTCAATTTAACAGTCAAAAACATCCCGAAAAACATCCCGAGAAACGTCCCACTGCTTGGCCACGGTACAGGCTTGCATTTCTCGATCAGAGTAGCCCAACTTTTCAAATCGCTCGCGCAATGCTGGCATGGCAGCCTGTGAAAAGGTCCACGACTTCTGTGCCCCGTGTGTCCCAGCAACCTGCCCTGTATACCACGGTGGCTTTGCTCTTGGAATATGACTATTACATACTATTGCACTGTACTATTGATTGATATACCAGCCATTACCATCCATTACGAGTACGTACCACTAAGCATCACTAAGCACGAAAGTAACTTGAGCACCCTCTACAATTAGTATACTCCAACAAATCAACATGATGAACACGATTCAATCATCTTCAATGCATTTCTTCAATGGTCCCTCCTTCCACTCTTCAATGCTGGCTACATTTATGCAACCCTGAAAACCGGCCTCGTGGCTTGCACTTGCGTTGGTGCGCACATGATATAGAGCTGCACGTTGGCATGGCACCAGTTTTTCCTGAGATCTGTGTTGGTCTGAGGTACTGGACTGTTTATGTACAAAATATCGCGAAGTACTGCATGAGTTGCTATGGCAAGTATCCCTTGTATGTGTACTTACTATAAGAAACAAGAAGGCATTCGAAAAAAAAAAAAAAAAAACAATCACCTGATTAGCCAAATTGTTTGTCCATCAACGGTAGCTTTAAGACCTCTTGATTTAGATTTAGACAAACTAACTTAGTCTGACATTCAGAAATCCAGTTCGTCCATCATGTTTTGCTGATTTCATCTGTGATGAAACGCCTCGATCTCGAAGATTTGTTTCGGAAAAGGCTCTACAGCTCGCATCTCCGACTCCGGGAAGATGGCCGCCCAAAATGCCTGGAAGCTTTCGGAGCAAGGTTAAAGCACCAAAGATCTTAAGCAATTGTGGATGGAGGCTAACTGTTCATGCACTGTTCATGAATATCATAATATATTGATCCCTTCTGAACTCCCATAACGCCAACGTCAAATTCCAAGCTGTGAAGTTCCGCTCTTTGCACGGAATTGTCCAGAATACCAAGACCAAGACACTTTGGCAGGGTATTGCGGACATATTTACGCTCCTTTATATAAGGTTGTCAGTACGATGTCTAAAGTCTGCATTACATTGTGACAATCTACAAAATATCTGCATTCTAAAACATGTGTAATCTATTTCATCCAATCTAATCACATTTATCATCCAATCGATTCAATCTGTCTCTTTAGCACCTCACAGTCTACACCAGTCTACCCCAAATGCGCCTGCTGCTCCTCCAGGATCCCCACTTCTCGTAGGGCAGAAACCACATCACTGTCACGAGTGTCGCTGAAGATCCAACTCTGTGGCACCACCTCGGAAAACTTACGCACACCAAAAACACACACAAAATCAACCAACAAAAAAACACAACCTCGGGTGGTTCAACTGTTTTTTTAAACGCGCAACATTAACCGCACAACTAAGTGGATGAATTTAGGAGGTCCGGACCCCTACAAAACACCACGAAAAAGATCAATTAGGGCGAAGTCATCTTGCTTAAAGATTGCCTCTCACGTGTGCTTCGAGCATTGAATCATAGGAATCCTTTCATTCCAGTTGGTTGTTTCTTCTGGAAACAAGGTACTCCTACTTCAAACCTTATATAAAACTTATAACTATAGATCATACTAGATCAAAGTTCATAAAGTCATTAAAGTCCCCCCCATTTTGTGGTTCAAACACATGTTTAAATGCATGGTCATCTTGCTTCTTTTGTTTCGGCTCTTGGGTACCAATTACATCAATTCTATGGATACCACCTTCTAAACCTGCAAAGCCTTCCAGGCACTCAAGGAGCCAGGTAGCCCTCATGATAACACCTTCTGACCAACATGGTCCCTGTTAAACCCCTCACCCTTTTACATATTTCTGATCTCTTCGGGTTCATTCTGCGAACCTGTGAGAAGAGGTTGTGATGATTTGCACTTTGAAATATCAGAGGTTCAGGACTAGAGTTCCCTACATCTTTCCATATCTTTCCATTCCAAACCAAATCCGCCTTTGTCAGGGATCACTTATACCCAAGGCACTTGTCGATGCGACTTTTTCTCCCCATCTTGCACAAAGTCTATCAGGACCTGCAGTCTCTACGAAGAAGCGGTCGATCCCAAAATGTTCCTATTGGAATCGTGTTGGAAAACGCCCAGTGGCTTGATTTCTCCTTTGCCAGAGCTAGCCAAATGGAATTCACATGGTAAATGGAGGTCCATGGAATGAACTCTCCGAAGAAGGTACAGTATATGTACATGCAGATTTGAGTCACACTGATATACTGCTTGCTTTGTCCGAAATGCAATCCTACATGTCTACAGTATAGGCGCAATTAGGCCTGAACTGTAGGACAATAAAAACACCATCAAACACGCTGAACTACATCTCAAGGGACACCATTGTTGGGCATCACGCGCAACTCCAAGATCTGTCCCTCGCTAATAGTTTCCGATTTTTTCCTCAGAGTCAACTTCCCGCACAGTTCTCCAATCTACAAAAATCATAAGACAACCCGTGCAACCTGAATCAATGCACTGGCCGGAAGTGTACTTCACAACATTTCATGAGAATACTTCATAACAAGAATCGAGACAAACACCATCTTTTTTTTGGTCTAATTTTTGGGGGGTCGCAGCTGCACCCCACCAGCCAGGACAAGGTCCCACGCCGGAAGCCTGGAATGTGGATATAATATGCCCCTTCTCTGCCCCAATGCAATCTGAAAACAATACATGTTTGAGATTAACATAGTAAATCAGGTTCTAGATTCTATGTCACACCATATCTATTATATATTTCCAATATGTCATGTGATGTCATAAGTCATATGCCAAAATCTAGATTCTAGATGTTTGACACTTCCCGTAGCTAGTCACCCAAGCATTTCAATCAGCCGCCATGTCTCCCCTCAGAGGTGTGAAAGTAGGACCGCACCCGAGCTCCAACTTCCAGGACAGCTGGTGCCTGCGCTCAATGAGCTCCAGAAATTATCCATGCCCTTACCTGGACCTATTTGAAGCGTTTCCAATTGAATTTGTTTGGTTTGGAAAGGTGGGACTTGTTTAAATGATTTTTAAATGGAATTATGAATTGATTAAATGACCAGTTTTCCTTTCTCTGTTCTGCCTGGCAGAATTTCAGTTGCGTTATATATAGTCTGACTAGCCACGGGAGATTAGCTTAGAAAAGCACCCACAGAAACCGATGCAAAAAAAACTATACGAGTCGCACCAGCAAACTACTTGTGTCTCAAAATTAGGATGCCTTTAGAAAACATTTTTAAAAAAAGCAAAAAAACAACATTAAATCAAAGAAAAGGTTCGAATTTGGATTCATCGCATTGTTTTCAGGGATCATTTGGAAGGCCACCTGATTTTGAGGTACATCCATTTCAACTCTTCTCTCCACGATTTTCATATTCGGCACCTCAGCACCCCATTGTTTTCTCGCCACCCGCTGCCGCCGATGCTCGAAGATGGCCGACAATCCGCCGCTGTCACCTACAAACCGCTGAAACCTCGCAGAATGGACGGGGAGGGTATCCGAAACAGTGGTCAGTTGTCATCCAAAATGGCTACAAGGTGAGGCTTGAGTTGTGTCCGATGACGATGAATCAAACATCAACATGTTTGCACCCCATGATTCTACTTAGAAGTGTTTTGCTGAGGTGGTGTTTGAATGTCCTTGATTGTTTGTGATGCTCTATATAACGCTGATGCTTGAGGCTGTTCCAGGATCATCCGAAATCTTCGTTCCTCACCGTGACCTTATTTGACCCAGCAGCTCAGCCAGTGTGACAAAGCCATCATCATCGAGGTCCATCAAGCAGGCTTCCTCTTCACCCCAGCCAATATATGCACACCTGGCATAACATAGTCATCAAAACATGTCAAAACAATGGAACTGTGCGAAGATATATGCTTGGTGCACCTTTATATTCTATTTTGTTGGAAGGTAGTAGTAAAACAGCAAAGTAGTGATGAATGGAAAACAGTCTTGTCATGCATCAAGGAACATTGCTGCTCTTTCTTGACATCTCAGTTGTTGAAACCTGCAAAAATTAATAGACAGTACTCAGTACTCCAACTAACACACACTTAAACAAAGTATTGACATATCGGTGGCTCCGGTTCCTACAACCTCGTACTACAGTACCAACATTCTTGATTTTGCAGTAAGAAAACAGCAAGAAGAAAACGATAGTGAACGAACAAATGCTGTAGATGAGCGGAAGCCTTACCGGATCACGCCGAACCAACATCCAATTCTAGTCGTGGAGACTCTCCGTCCTATCCACCATTCGACATCGTTGTTTCATCTACTCACTTGCGATTACTTGATTTAAATATATGATTTATATTGAAATACAATGAAATATATATTAAATATATGATTTATATTGATTTATTATCTTGATTTGTGTTAATTTTTTGTCATGTACCTTCGACCATCCTGACGTCGTCCGAGGCGCATGTATCTGAACTCCTTGCTATCCAATTTGCCACTGTTGTCTACGTCGAAACGCCGAAAGGAGTCAGCGATTTGGGCCATCTCATAGGACAAGCTATTGCTGACGCGCTCCTTAGTGAAACACCCCAAAATCACCATGAATTTCAGGTATGTAAGGCTTATCATCTAAGGGAATTCCCACCTCCAAAATAGCCAAAACTAAAGTCTCAAATGTAGTTCCATTCTAGACACCTGAACTTTTTGGTGAAAAAAATCAAAGAAAAGTTCGGTAGTTTGTCGAAGTTGAGTTTAAACCGTCTGTTAAACCAAGGTTATCTTAATCGTGTTTTCTATGATGTTTGTGACTTCAGATTGTAGTGTGCGTTGCTGGTGTGTCACACTTCGCCATTCGTGTTTTTTTCGCAAATCAGGGTAGGCTTGAAGATGCCCCTACGCTTTAGACGTATCACGCGCTTCGTGAGCGAATGAGATCAGGAGACCCTTACTGCACAAATGAAACTGTTCAATTTCGTGAACCAGCAACCAACCAACCCAGGTTTCCCTGCCATCTGCCAACTCCCACAACCAAGGTTCAAGATAGCCTTTGGCATCTTCAATGTGATTGGCGATGATGGCTTCACGACAACTACGAACCCAAAACAACAAATGGTGTGGAGCTCTTTCTGTTCCCATAGGCCTGGCTGCTAGATGCAAGGAACGCTTCAAGGCAGGTGAACGGGGGGAGGGGTTGGTCACCTCCAATACTGGATGCAAAGGCCAAAAGGGCAAATGGTCTCTATTCTTCCTTGACAAATTTTCTTACTGCGGAAATGACAAAACGATCACCGAAGGAACATGCTTGAATCAAACTTTTTGCTGGGCATTTGCAAGATTCATGGCACAGCAGCTGCCGGTTTTTAGCACCCAAAAAGACTTTTGTATGTCCAAGGTCATCGCAGTCTCGACTCAAGACCAAGAGCCTTTTGTATAAGTCTCATGTTCTTTTGGTTGCCAGTTCAGAAATCCTCTAATACTCTCACAATCTCAACAAATAAAATGAATTAAAATGACATGTCTGACATGTGACATGTGATTCTGACGTACTTGTTTGTCTTAATGTGGTGCTGAAAATCATTCAACTTTAACAAAACACAACATCTGTTTTCAATCTGCCATGATCTGCTAGGTCTAACCCACAGTTCGGCCTGAGATATGGATGTTCATGCACAATCTTTGCGATGCCTGCTACAACCTGATGCCAACAGGTGATCTGGATGGATCCCAGGACCCGATCAATTCCTGAATTCAAATAAGACATCATTAAAAAATCCATGCAAAATCCATATAAAATCCTAAAAACAGTATCCCATGTAAATTTAGATAAGCCTCCGTTTGTTTGAAAGGGCGAAAGGTGTTTCAAGATATATTAAGACTAGTTTGCTAGAGTTTAACAAGATCTGAACAGGTTGAAGAAGTGTTTGATAGCGGCATCAGCAAACTTGTAATCCACCACCTAGTTGTGACATGTTGGAACTGATTGCATCCAGCCTGTGCCATTGCGGCATCTTCACCGATTCGGCCCAGTGCTCGGACAATGTCATCATGACCGGCCCCGATACCTGGGAGGTTTGATATCCTCACGTCATGGTGCCCTCTGGTAAGTAACAACACAAGTAACAACGAAAAGTACATGAAAGCTGCGTCTAATTGGGAAATGTATTTGGCACTGACGGGATCCCTTTATATTACCATTCGAGGACAATGGGAGGAACACCATTTCCAGCCATGTGAAACAATCTTTGATATTTTTTGTTCAGCCAAAAAATGACCCGAAAGCGGGCCTTTCAGTGCTTGATTCCTCTTATTTTCAAGATCTTCAAGTAAGAACATACAGTCTAAGCCCCAATCAACTTATTCTGCACTCGTCTCGACCACTTTCAGACATCTGCCCCAACATCCTAACATATCCTAACGGTGTCTGGGCACTGAAGCGAAAATCAGAATTTCCCGCGCCGCTGCAACAGGTGCTC
Organism: Breviolum minutum Mf 1.05b.01; assembly: GCA_000507305.1. Taxonomy (NCBI): domain Eukaryota; class Dinophyceae; order Suessiales; family Symbiodiniaceae; genus Breviolum; species Breviolum minutum. Next base: position 28,250 of record DF242697.1, on the reverse strand, counting down.
CCCATCGCTGCAAGTTTTTGGATGCCGCACTTGAGCGGCAAAAATCCCAACACCCTGAAGCCTCATCAAAACCTATCAAAACCTTCACCCTGCTTTCCAGATATGGATAGTAGCTGCCCTATGAACCAGGTTCGACATGTTGACACCATGCACCTTCCATTTTGTTTACTACCTGTTTCACCGTCAACGCTGGCTCTATCTTCTTGATGCTTTCAAAGTGATGTCTGATCACAGGTCACTCATGCCGCTTGCAGCTTGCACTGGAATAGAACGAACTTTTAACCACAATATCTCTTGTCATTGGACAGGGACCCATCATTCCCATGGTAGATTTCCAAAGTCTTCAGCAAACCTTTAAACACATCAGTCATCAGTGCATCATTGCATCATAATATAAATATAAATATATATGTACTATATACCATATATATCATACCCATAAATAGCTCAATCTCCGGAACATTCTCCAGGCTGAGCAACAAACCCCCAAGCCATTTAACCAAAGGAAATCGCATTTCCACACCTCGAAGTCTGCTTTGGCTGCGTTGATCTCCATTAACAAAGCACGCCTGAGGAGGACGATGACATAAAGGTTTTTTTCCCGAAATGCTTGTTTCCAGAAATGATCGTTTGGTACATTTCCATGGGGCCCGCTTCTTTTTCTAGTCACTAGTCATTGTCAGATGATACTCGCACATCCAAGGAAAATGTTTTTTTTCAAAAAATATTGCGTGCAAGAAACAATGAATGTCGCTTGCGGTCGAACTGTCTGAGAAAAGTAAAGAAAAGGAAAGAATAGTAGCTGCCCAAAGTAGAGTAGCTCAGAGTAGAGTAGTGTCGAGAGTCAAGTAGGACATGTGGTGGCGCATGGGCGTGCGGTGGCTCTGGAAGGCCGAGCTTGCGCACGATTTTGTCCCTGGTTTGCCAAATCTGCTTTGCGGTTACTGGCAGCTGCGTATATAGCTGAACTATCAAAGCCTTGCGCGAACCTTGCGCTGCCTTGCAGTACTACTGCATTTAGCTGGGGCCCGCTACTAAAAGAAAAGAAAAAAGCATGTGAACGGCACTCAAATGTCACATCGGTCTTTTTTCTTACTATACCTTTTTGGAAAGCATCCTAATAAGCGTGTGAGTTGTTGTTCCTACTTGTAGTCTAGTCTATATATTTGTAATCTAGCCAATAGTACTATAGTACGATAGCCCAGTGTTGTAAGTTCCATGCAATGCAACAGCAAAGCTCGAATTGCCACAATGTGTGCCCTGACTACATCTTTTTGCACCCGCAGAGTCTGTCAATGAAGATCTATTTAAAAATCTTTCTTTGACATGTCGGTATGGAAACACATGGAAGCCAAAAGTGATAATGCAGTTGTGTTACAGTTACAACAAACGAATGGGATGGAAAGGAATCTGGAAAATGTAGGTGTCAAACAATCATATTGAGACTTGTGTAAGAAATATTTCAGCCTCAAACCCACAAGTACATCACGAATCACCGAGTTTTCACACAACCACACAACCACGAGTTTTCCAACATGCTGCTCTCCACCATCCATCAATGAAAAAATTGAAGGATCGAAATGGGCGTAACATTTGCTGTACATAGACGCGACAACGGCATTGTTGGGTCGTGATCCGTCAATTCGTTACATGACCGTATATACATGACTGTATATTCAAAGTTTAGAACTGCTAAAATGCATTAAAATGCCATGAAAATAAATTGACAAGTGAGAGATCTTTTAAGAAAGCACACATGCAGGATCACGACTCTTCAGCCTGTCTGCCAGTGTTCGAGGAATTGGCCATCCCTCTATATCTCTCTGATTGCAGCAACTTCCACTGGAGGGCTCGAGCAGATGTGCAATGTCAATATCCAACAACGGTCCTGTGTGCAGTACTACAAGATTGCTTCCAAACAAAGAAAGCAAAGAAGGCACCCACACCCACACACCCACACACACACACACAAAAGGTCATTGCATTGAAGGCATATAATCATATCTATCTATACACACTCACAACTCATTGTGGTACCAATATGTAATACATGGCCTTCGCAATCCTAATCACTAGATGTTGTGATATGCTATATCATGATCACGCAACATAAGAGAAATGATAAACACCATGTATTCCGAACACTGTCAAACAGTATCAATCACTCTGCTTTTTGTTGTTTCATGTTGTTTCTATATATAAGCTGTTCACCCTTCATACACTGCACCCCTCCCAAAAAAATGCTATTTGTGCATCTGCGCATTGGCAACCTTCACGGCTATAGGCTATACTTGATGTTTGTCTAGAAGTCTAGCCGACACCTCCCGCGCCTAAACTTTCAGAATCTTCCAAACTTCCAATTAATTCCAAATAGATGTGAAACATAATGAAACTAGCCACCCAGTGCCATGTTATATTAGCTTATCAGCATGCTTTTTCGGCATTTTTTAAGGTGCTTCTTCCCACTCCGGCCCTTTCAAAAGATGACGACTTTTGCAGAGATTCTTTGCCTTCGGCACCTCTGAACTCTGCATTCTCCGGATGCGAAAAAACGGGGAAACGATGAAGTGGTGCCAGCTCCACAGGGCCCGGGTTTCCGAAACACCAGGGCTGGGAATGGCAGAATCACAGTGGATGTTACTCAATTACTATGATAAAACTATATATATAACTAAGCATTTCCCTCCAATGCCATTAGAATCTAACGGATAAAAACATGGATGTTTTTTGGAATCACAAAGCCATTCATAAATCGGCTCTCCTCACTCCATCACTCTACCCCTCTGACTGTGCCAACGATTTTTTTCTGGGTGATTCTTAGACCCAGCAAATACAACGAGCAAATCTCCAGGATTGAGCCATGAATCATGGTTTATCTGGATAATTTAACAAACTTACTGGGGAATTGGAAAGTTATTGGTTATTTGGATCCCAAAATTAGGGCATTCATGCAAATATTTATACATGCATAGAATGCTCACAGTCACAGATATGTATATCTATGTATAGAGATGTGATTCAGATTTGGACTTCAATAGCTCCAGAACCTCCAATGGCTTAAGTCCTCATGAACACAATTTTACATATATGTAAATCTCCTTCCAATATCTTTGTATCCACTTCATGTCTTCATGTTTGGTCGTGTTTGGTCATAGTCTCGTCTATAGTTCTTTCCCCTTGGCTGCAGGATTCCCAAAATCTTAGAGATCTGCTCGATATGGCGACACAGGGCCAACCCTGCGAGTTTGGTTGACTTGTTACCTTAGTTCAGTGGTGCAAAGGCGGGCCTGGGACCAGTTGACTAACAACAATAACAACAAAGTGGAGGAACTGTACATCATAAACCTTGCATATATATATATAACACATTATAACACCATGGTCTTTTTATGTTCAAGGTTCAAGAACCATCGATCCACCATGAACCACCGGCAGGACTTAGTCTTAAACCATTGACAAAACTTAGACAAAAAATGCAATACTTCAAGTTGCACACATTACGCCAGCAAGGATTTTCTCAAGTTAAAGGAGTTGCTTGTCAAAAGAAGTTGAGTGTCCTGATGTCACATTTATTCTGGACAAGGTGACTGACGAAATGTTGATCAAAATGAAATGATGCAGCTTGATTCAGAAAGCCTCCCCCAATTTAATTTGAGAAGTATGATGTTTCAAATGTTTTGTTTTGAGGCAGAAATGTCATTAAAATCAAAACAGTTCTTGCATGTCCAGGATGTGTTGAAAGTGTATTGACATCTATCATCTTTCTAAATCATATATCATCCCAGTAACAAAAAATTGGGATTGCAACTCTACCCTTTGTTGCGCCATTCAACTAGTCATACTTGCCTTCCCCCTTGGTCCCCTTGGATGCCGGGCTGAAGCACGCAATATCTGGTTTTTCCGCTTGCAGTAGAGCCTGGCAGCATCAAACACACCCACCGTTGGATGAGGAAAGGACATGGTTGTTTATTTCTTACCAAAATTGAAATGAGGTGGCTTTTTTTATGATACATGATGATATTGTGTATATAATTTTATTCTACGTAAT
>DF242697.1:16702-19202 GCA_000507305.1 Breviolum minutum Mf 1.05b.01 | reverse complement strand
CTGCTGCACCCGACATCAAACCTCAAGCAATTGACAGGGAGGTAGCAGTGTGGCAGCAGTAGTTGTTTAGTATCTGATGGTTTAATGCTGCCCACAAACAGCATCGTGCAACATGCAAATACATAAGCAATGCCTCTACCCTGCCTGCCGCAGAAGCACTGTTCGCATTGACATCTGTTCTGCTGCTAAAAGAAGCGTTGGATGTTTTTGGTTCTGAGATGACCTTCAAGACTGCTGGCTGTAGTGTGAGTGTTTGATGCTTGTCAGGAAAAAAATCGCCTTCATAGTGCATTCATGACTTACCTGTTGATCAGCTGATGTCAAACACAGAAAAACTACAGCCCCAAGGAAGTCTTTTCGACGCATCTTTGTGTCCATTAAGCTGGGCTGGAATGAGTTCACCCAGATTATCTGCCTTGATTTCACTTCATAGTTTAGTCCTTTTTCCGTGTAGCAAAGAGCCCTGGGTCACATTTATATAATCCCATTCATCTGTGCTCTTTGTCCTTGATCTGCAACAAGCTTGGAGCCAAAAACATCACAGGGTGGCAGTGCAGAAACGGAGAGTGCGCTACTTGAACGGACCCAAAAGTTATATGACAATGATCTTACAACTCTTACATGTTTTCCATGTTAGCAACTTTCGAGAATTCATACTTACTTGCAACCCGACCCGCCTTCAAACCGTCAAAAAACAAAGGCAACAAGAGAAATGAAAATGCTGTGAAGGATCTTTGGAAGATGTAAATAACATTATGTACATGACACTCAAAAAAAAGTTAATAAAAATAGAAGCATCCATGTTTGAAGTTCCTGACACCATCTCCCGACAAATTGCATGTCTAATTTACGGTTCAGCACACCTCAACAAGGGCTGCTGAACATTCTCGATGAGCTGCAAAGCCTCGATTTCAGTGAGTTTCCCAGAGGCTGTGTTGAATCTTATCAAACGTAGACTGTCGGTAAGTAAATGCTCCATATTATGGATGTTTCCGAAAATAGTGGGTTTTCCCCCCAAATCATCCATTTTAATAGGGTTTTCCATTATAAACTATCCATTTTGGGGTACCCCCATTTTTTGGAAACACCCATATTCTTCCCTGTTTTCAGATCTGACTGCATTCCAGGCACAACATCGCGCTGTACTGCCTTGTGAAGCTTTACCAACTGCAAGGCCTGCAATTGCATCACTTGGAAGTAGAGATCTGAATAATCCTAAACTTAGTATGAACATGTATTATGTGATATAATGACATGGTCAATATACTATCAATCAATGTGATATTGATAATATATATCTATGTGTATCTGTATACATAATCTGATGCAACATGACATATGACATAGTTTGATTTATGATCTGACATAACACGATACAGAATACTGCATTAACATTGATACATCCTTACCTTACCATGTTTTCCACCCATTTCTCCCCTGGGATTTCGCACTGGCAGGGAGCTGGGCTGAGTACCTCGGAGTCCCGAGAGGAGGGAAGCTGCAACTGCTTCCGGGAAGCGACAGGGATGAAACTCATCTCAGGGCTGCGACAGGTGAAGGGAAAGTCAGCAAGTTGATTGTCCTGTCGTTGCCATCCACATTCCCATGTTACAAATATCACCGGACCTGGGGGGGGAAGGATTTTCAATCCTGAAATTTGAAAGAATCAGGAAAGACCTGGTGAACTGGAGAACTCCAAGGATTTGAGGTCACTTTTGGGTGGATGGTCACTGCTTTCCAAAGATCGTGGTCACCCCACACCTCCAACCAAAGCATTCGTAGCTTGTTGAGCTCTTCAAGGGTTGAGGGCAGACCCTCCAAACCATTGTCCTGAACGGAAAGAGATTGAATGATGGGAAAATAGACACAAAATATGCATGCTTCAACGTGAACACCACAAACAAATCTCTCTATGGCCATTCCAACTTGCTGCCTTCTCGTGGCAATGGCTCTAGTGACTCTAGTACATGTCAAGGATGCTCAATCCTGTAATTTTTAACCACAATCGAAATGACTACGTACATGCAGTAGTAGTATGGAATCATATGGGAAGCTCGCGCAGTTTTTCTCTGTTCCTGAAACAAACAATCTCTCTCCCAGCCTGGAGGTTTAGTATCTCCAAAGAGCTTAGAGAACCAAGGCCTTTGCAAAGGCTGGACCGAGAGATCAAGGTCAAGAAATCAGGGTGGAGCAATGTTTCTGTCAAATGACTTCCTTCAAGGATATCCACCAAAGGCTCGAGATGGCCATCTGAGAATATATCTGCAAACATACTAGATACGATTCATATTGATTCATTGTTAATACACGCGTTATTGTTCTTATGGAATATATGTGAAACTTTATAGTGAATATGAACAACCATTCTCCACTCCTGCATCCTCCTCACTCCTAGTGCGTGGATTACTAGGTTTGAATCGAAAAGGTGCGAATCGCATTGTTAGAAGAATCGACTTCATTCATGTTCTATCCCCAGAAACCCAACTATTTGACCTAACTT
>DF242697.1:0-16697 GCA_000507305.1 Breviolum minutum Mf 1.05b.01 | reverse complement strand
TTTCGTGACCACGGGGGAACTCGACACCACCACCCCCCTCCCCCCCCTCCCCCCCAACTTTGCTGATTCTTGCACGGTTCGGCCCCCCCCCCCCCCCAAACGGCCTGATATATCAGGCAAAAAGGCACAGAACCCATCCCAATACATATTTTGCTTTAAAGCAAAGGAAACTCCAGCTGGAAAAATCCAGCTTTCGTGACATGATTCTCACATACCAGCCTATTCTGACAGTCCCCAAAAATGTGACACCCGGCGTTGACCCAATGACACTGTCAAAAAGATTCCAATCCAAGAGGCTTTCAGGAAGGGTCTGAAGTTTATTGCTCTTCAAACTCAGCTCCTTCACAAGCTGGCGTGCTACATGACAGGAGAGTTGGACCTGTAGATCTTTGTCAAAGTCTTGGTGTTTGGGCTCCCATTTCCCAAATCAACCGACTCGATGCCATACGATGGTACTACGTTTAAAATTCGTATAAACCGTAAGCAGAATACATGGAGATCAAGACATCCAGGTCGACTCAGGTATGGCTGTCCAATGTAAACAATCACGCTTCAAACCCAATATACTTACCTCTCATCAAAATGCTAATGACATAAGATTAATATAATAACATAAGTTAAGTATAGTATATATAAGTCACATGAACCTCAATAATTTGACGAACTACCGATATAAAAGACTCATTCCCCGACATTCCCCAATCTCTTCCAATGTGTTTCTCTCAATACTCTCAAGAAGTCCTTCAAGGCCTCCAACTGGTGAAGCACACTTTCTGGTAGCTTGCACAAAGCCTGACTCAAAGGCTACATCCAAAGGGTTCCTGTAGTCTCTCATGGGTGGTAGCGGTAGCACCAGTTGCGGTTGTTTGCTATTTTGGGAGCTTGCTTTCATGGCACAGATTATATATTCATAGAGAAGATGAGTAGATGAAGATTAGATGAAGTGTGTTTGTGAAGACTCCTTTTGCACCTTGGAGTTCTGAAAACCACCACGGATTGGGATGGCTGTATCAATCTCTCACAATATGAACCTAATCCATGATCTGTAAGTCATTAAAAGTATGCCCTGCAAGCAACGAACATAACATCGTCATTCCAAACCCCTCAACTTGAAGCGTAGGAAGCTCATGCCGTTCGGTCCCTGGCATTGTGTCCAATCCACAACTTCTCCAAGCTCTTGATGCCAAGGCATTCTGGAAACTCCGCGAAACGATTACCTCGGGAAGCGGGAAGGTGGGGGGGGCATCCCATGGTTGAATTCAAAAAATTGCCAAGAGTACAAAAAACACGAAAAAGATTGAAAGATTTACAGATATTTACATATTTACATATTACATCATATTACATAATTGCTATAATTTGAAAGAAGATTGGCCTTTCTTAAAACATGCCAATGCAATGAATCAGAATGAAAGGACCCTCATGAGAATTTGATAGAATTTGTTCACATGCAATCTCCAGCTTTCCCGAGAAACATCTAGGCTGCGTACCCTCCAAGTTGAGCACCTGGGGTGGTTGACTTGGTGATCGGTGGCTGATTGGATTGAATCATCATCATCATCATCATCATCATCATCATCATCATCATCATCATCATGACGGGAATGGCTATGGTGGTGATGGTGACGACGGTGATCAGGAGAAGGAAGAGGACGATGATGATATGGATTTGGACCATTTGGACCATTTGGACATGCTTGCTGTGACTTTGGCCTTGGCGTTAGTTTTTCTGCACCTGAAGCGCTACCCAATCTAGCCCATTCAGTTTCCTATGATGCGCCTGCAAGGACGTGAGCTGTTGGAAGGAGCACGGCAGGGTCTCCAAGAGATTCTCCTGTCCGTTTGGGAACAATGCCATGATGGCTGCAGTCTCTTCAACAAGCGAAGGAGCACAACTACAACTCTTTGTATGCAACCCAAACTTGTGATTGCCTGATTCCCAATTGCATCAAGAAGCTATTGGAGTCCTTCAGTCATATCATCTCTGCGACGTTGGAAATTTGAAACTGAATCCATAGAAGTCGGTGTATGTCAGTGCTGATGTGACCAAAGTCCACTCCACTCATGATTCACTCGTTCAGTTCGGGCGGAACATGAGTCAATTTCATCTCCTTTCCAGAGGGCTAGTGCCATCTATTTGTACCCTTCCATTCTTGCCACACATTTGTCCCGAATTTAACTACATAATTGTGTGAACAAAATGTAAAAAAAATAAAAGAGTGAACTGAGTGAATCACATTACAACTTATAGAAATAATGTAACATGGGTTCTTTCACCCTTATTGTTCATCCCAGGGATACTTCTTTTCTCCCCCATCAATCCCTGTGTTCACCTCCAAGGCCAGTTGCTTCAAGTTGCCCAAACGTCCAAAGCTCTCAGGCAGCTGATCTAATCGATTCTTCCCTAAGCGAAGCCTGAGCGAAAAAAAACGTTCCAAAAGTCGATCGTTCAAAGTGAAGTTTCTGAAGATGCGCAAATGTGTGTTGTTTTGAATGTTATGGACCTATATCAATAGATTTAGTTGAGATAATTATAGTAATTCATAATACTTGGTCATGATGTAGTTTCAAGATATATCGTGAGTTTTCACTCATTCAATGTGTGCTTTATTTCTATTGTAATTTCTAGAATAACTTATTCATGTTTACCACCCTTCACTGGTCACGTCAATCATCACCATACGGCTCTCTCAGTGCCCTTGCTGTTGCAATTTGGACAGGCCTGGCCAAACATCAACCAGCATCATAGGCTGCATATTCTGTATTTGGATGTATTTTGTATTGCATTTGTCGATATCCATGTCCATCCCAAAATTCCATACACTTCCACGACGATCTTCCGAACCTTGTTGTTTGTTGATTCAATGTATTGAGAAACAATCTCTGAATCAGAATCAACAATACAATGTCACATGACCTGTAGGAACTTTCCATGACACTGCCACACCTCCAAAGGTCTCTGGAAGATCTCTCAAGTGATTGCCGGTCAGCCAAAGGTCCTGAAATGGTGACAAGATCTGATAGTAACAGTGCCCCTAACACTCTCCCAAAAGTTACCGACACAAATGGATACAAATAAACTTCAAGCCCTGTTGTTGGAAGGAAAAACACTTCGGGTCAAAAAAACAGAGATGCAGCCCATTGATTTCGGCAGGCCTTACCAATGGTATGAATATGGTGAATTTATGCGAAACATATTTGTATCCTTATATAGAGAGACGGTTGGGCCTTTTCACAACGCCTCCATCTTGAAATCTCAACAAAACAATACCGCCTTCAACGAGATGAGGCATCCGAAACTTTGCGGAAGACTCTCCAAGTCGTTGTGCACCAAACGAAGCCTGACAGTCGTCAAGCTATGAACTCTGGCCTTCTCTTCAGCATAAACAACTGTGAGGAGATGTCACGTGATTTGAAACAACATCATATAGCCTAGGAATCACTGAATCCATGCTGCCTGAAACGATGGTTTGAACCAGGACGGCCATCCGTTCAGTCTTAAGTTGTGTGAAACAGATATCCCATTTGTACCAGAAAATACAGGGATAGTTGATGACGTCCACATTAATCAATGAGTTTGAGAAAAAAATTCAGCAAATCTAAGTCCATTAGTAACAGCAAATAACAGCAAGACCTCATTGCAGTATATTATGTATTGTTCTGTCATAAATATGTAAATGAGCAAAGGCCCACATGGGACCATCTACAAAATATCTATAAATCATTCAAAATCGTTGGTTCCAAATTTGCTTCCTGGTCCCCCCTATCCCTCCATCCAAAGATCCCCGCTTCTGCAAGGACCGCAAAGAGCCAAAGCTCTCGGGCAAGCTTCGCCTCAAAATTTGGACCAAATCTCTGGTGTGCCTGTGGAAAAGTGACAATTTAGGTCTTTGCAAATACAAGCAAGAATTCATTCTGTACAGTATACCAGCATATCTAAATAGTATATTAATATTATTTATGTAGTACAGTCTAGTAATCAATATACGTATATTATACGTATAATTTATCAAAAAAATGTAGTCTCCAAATGTTTCGAAATGTTTCAAAATGCCACACCAAACTTCAGCGTCGTCAACTTGAGATGCAGGGCAAAATAATTCAGGCCCAGCGGCAGGCGGTTAAAGTCCAAGGACAAACCTTAGAATTGTCCCGATTAGCTGCGAATGAAACAAGTACAAAGATGTACAAAGTACGTTTCCTTGGCCTACCTGTGGGGCACCAACATCAGCTTTAACAAGAGAACGCTTAAAAAAAATATTCCTGCTACTGTTGCGTCTTTTAAGTATGTATCTGATAATCGTCTCATTCTCATGATAAGATGATGAGAATGTCATATTCCATGAACTGGAGGACTCAAAGGCCAAGAAACGCTGTAACGCTGACAGCTGACCAAAGCTTTCTGGAAGAGCCTTCTGCTGAAGTGCTTGGAAAGATCGGTTTCAAGAGATCTTTGATTCGAGAATTGAACAATGACCGACACATACCCACATCAACCTAAGAGTAAGATTGTAAGTCAACATTAGTCAACTTTGGGTTTGTTGGTACCACGTCCAGCATCCAAGTCTGTTTCTTTCAAGAACTTCCGCTCACGCCTCTAGTTGATTCTCCTCAAGCTGCAAGTCCGTAAGGGCACTGGCGGACACCGAATGGCATCGAACGACAAGCAGCCACTAGAGGTGATGGACTGCTGAATCTTCACTCCATATCATCGCCATGAAAAAGATGTCTATCTTGGAGTCCGATGGCAAGGACTAGGACGTATAGAGTGTTTAAGGTAGTGGCTGTTGTTTGGGTCGTCCTACACATCATTGTGAAAAATTGCAAACCATTGTAAACCTACGTATGTTGAAAGACTGTAAACATGTGAGCAACGTTCAAAATGATTATGACATTCCATTGTATTGGTTGTCCATAGGAATCCTTACAACGGCTTCTTATAAATCCCATAAAACTAGGTGTATCCTCCCTATTAAACAGCCAAGGTTTTGGTGACTGATCATTTGTCGAATCAAAGTCACTAGCAGCAACCATTCATGATCCAGTGTACAATCAGGGAATATCAGGAAGTCCTTCAGGTTAAAGTGCACTATCTGCGAACAGGATGAGTACTGGTTACATGTGATGCTGCTCTGCCCTGGCGCCTTAAACTGGTGAAATCTGGTAGATGCGAAAGTTGATTGCCCTGGACCGAAGCCATGAGAAAAGACTGTCCGGATTGAACGGATCTACGGGTGATGCATGAATCCGTCCCATTTCAGGAGGTAAGACTATACATTCAACAATCAAAACAGTCAACAAGAGTGCTACTCAAAACATGTGATAACGGACATGATTTTTCACCAGCCTCGGCTTGCAGAGCTTGCAATTTTCGCAGCTCTCCTTAGGCTTCCGGGAACAGCACCATACACCATCCCTGAATCTGTCCCTTTAAAAAAAAATCAAGCTCAACAATTCCTCAACAACAAGGAGCTTAACAAAATCAAGGACGAAACAAAACAACAGCACGCAACAACAGATCCATGGACAAACCTACAATCCGATTTGTCATCCGAAAGTTCCAGTCGTGACTCCATCACCCCGTGACTTCCCTGCAGTTCCAAGGTGCCAAAGCTCCGTGGCAACAAACGAAGGCGATTCTGCGAGAGTCGCAAGGTCTTCAGCCTGGCATGGCAGAATTGGACACTTCCGGAAAAATGGGGAAAATCCCCCATTTTCCTTGGAAAATACTTGGGGTCCTTTTCTAAAAACAACTGTTGGATATGGAAAAACATGACAAAATACACAAACTAGAATTAAAATGAAATTGAGTTGTGCAATCTCATAGTAGACCAATTAATTACTATCGCAACCAATCTGATCTCTCTTTGATGTCTTTATGGCCTGGGCAGCTTCTCTCCAAAGACATCTGGTAAGACTTCCAGGTCGCTCTCCTTGTAACCGCAGTGCCCGGTTTGTCGCTTATGATTTATGATGATTGATTAATGATGATTTATGATGATTTATGATGATTTATGTTTGATGAAGATTGATGATGATTCATGATGATTGATGATGATTGATGATGATTGATGATGATTGATGATGATTGATGCATCCATGTTTGCTTAATTTACCACGCCTATTATCATCCTACTTTATCCTAGCTGTGTCCTCATTGAAAACCATCCTGAATTGCGGAAGGATCTGGTATCCAATCGACTTGCAAAATCAGGATGAAATTGGTCCCACAAAGGCAAAAGACACAACATGAATAACGGAATAACACGCTATGCTCCCTTCACCCACTTCTCCCCCCAAGAAAAGAAGTCCCCAAAAATCCCTTCAAATCTTCATCTTCTTTCTAGTCCCCAACAAATCACCGTTGTCACCGTGATATCTGATCAGTGACACCGTGACATCCCTCCTGCAAGTCCACCTCTTTCAAGATTTCCAGTTCAGACGTTGCACAGCGCAAGAGACTGAGATCCAATCGGTGAAAACTCACAGGTCACTGTCATCGTTGGTACCATAAAGGGGACGAGTGTTTCACTAGTACCAATGAAGATGAACTCGTGTGTGTCAAATCGGCATCAAACAAATTCTGGGAGGGATGATCTGCATCAGTTCTATGTTTAGATTCTTTGATTCATACTGATTCATATTACATATAGTTGTTGAGGGGGCAACCGGACTCAGCATTCCTGAGTGAGGTCTCCTACATCAGCCATCTTTTGTACTACTATAACTCTACCATACCCGGTACTCTGTGCAAACAAACACAGTAGTAAGACTTAAGACTACAAAATTTGTGTATAGTCAATACTTGAAATCCATATGCTACATGATGTTGCATGGCCAATTCGCTTGCCTTCAATACTTTGAAACAGCACAAGACTCAGCAGGCCAAAGGTCCACAAGGATGGTTGCCGTAGGCCCTAGATGTTGATTCAACAAAGAAAAACAAAAATAATCACAATGTGTTTACTGCTTTCGTAATCATTATCATAATTATTTATTATCATTATCATCATTGTGATAGATTGAACCGGTGCGACTCCATCAAAAACGCCCCATGCCAGCAAGTTGCTCTGGAAGTTTCTCTTGCAAAGGATCAGGTCTGATACACACCTGCCAGCATGCTGCAGGATCTGCAAACATCTATTGGAAGTGAGGAGTGGACATTTTAGTACTACAGTAGTACCTTGGACTTGGCACCAGCCTTTTTCAGCTTTGGTTTCCTTACTTTCATATCACACTTCTCAGACATTGCTGGAACATCCTTGCGGGAGGAGTGTTGCCCGCAAAGTCTAGAGATCCTCCCTTGTATTTACAGAAAAATGGCCTGGCCTGAATGGTCCGGCTGAATGCAGTTGGATCTGTGGCGCCACAGGATCAAGTTGTTAAAGAAAAAAAAACTTCCGTCTTCAAAAGCATGAATCAAATCCTCAAAGCATCATTTTTCACAACTTGACTTCGGGGAGGCATGAGATGGCTCAAGTAAGGTAGCTGAGGCTTCACCTGGCAGAGCATCGGTATCTTTCAACACAAGATGCTGCTCATCAATCACCTCGGGTTTCCAAGAAACACCGGTCTTTTTTTATATGGATGTTGAACCGAAAATAGGGGGTTTTCACCCTCCAAATCATCCATTTTTAATAGGGTTTTCCATTATAAACTGCAGGAATTTCAAGTTGCTGTGTACAGCACAAATCAAGAAGTGTACATGGCATATCCATATCTTGAACAGGCTTGATGTGGTAGCCATTTGAAATCAAGCTGGAGATCAGCTACAAGTGGTGTGAAAAAGAACTTGCAGTCAGGGCTGCTACTGTTTTCCGCGTTTGGTTTTCCTTAGGTTATGAGCCCAAATGGACGCATCGCAGTTCCTGAGTGGTAAGTTGGTACCGATTCCTTTGACACCTGGAGCGGTATCTATGGATCCGTCGGTTAGTGAGGGCAAAGAGAGGACGGCTGCGAGTTCTGGCGGAGCTGGACTACAAGTGGCTATGGTGGATGAACCTCTTGGTGCCGCTGCCGATGGAAGAGAAGCGAATCTACCTCCTGGTCTACCTAACGGTGAAGATGGTGGACGAGTTGGGGGTGATCAGCCTGAAGGTGGTCGTGGACGAGAACCACTACACGATTCGGGACTACCTGCACTACCAGATGTGGAGCGGACTGCATGGCCCGGTGGACCGACTACCTTGGTGCCTTCGAGTCTTGGCCCTTCGGAAGCGCAACGGACGGCTTTGGTGGCTCCATTGTTCGATCACGATCAGTTGAGAAGGCTACAGGATTTATATGAGTCCGCCCCGCAACTGTATGGAAGAGTCGAAGAAAAGAATGTGCCGAGGCCGGATTCCTTGAGAAAAGAAGAAGAGGAGTTGCAAAACCGGCTAATGGAAGTTCAACGGAAAAGGAAGGAACAAGAAGATAGAAAGGCGATGGAAGAGGCGGCCAAGGAGGCTGAACAAGACGTGTTACGCCAAGTACTTGAAGAGAATGCGAAGTTGAAAGAGATGATATGGGATATGAAGAGAACGAAGCCGCCATCAGAGGAGAAACCTGAAGGCAGTGTGGCTTCGTGGAAATTCGAGACAAAGGAGAACAAGGTGAATTTTGAGGAAAACTTGGCCAGAGTGCCTGAGGCGGCCAGAGTGCCTGAGGCGGCCAGAGT
This sequence comes from Breviolum minutum Mf 1.05b.01, assembly GCA_000507305.1. Taxonomy (NCBI): domain Eukaryota; class Dinophyceae; order Suessiales; family Symbiodiniaceae; genus Breviolum; species Breviolum minutum. The sequence goes on along the minus strand of DF242697.1, from coordinate 8,038 downwards.
GCCTGAGGGGGCCAGAGAGCCGGAGGGGGCAAGAGGGCCCGAGGAAAGGAGAAGCTCGATGCCGGGATTGGCTTCGAGTTTCAAGCCAATGGATTGGGAGAAGGTCAATGGCATCTGGAAGAAGAACGATGCTAAAGACGAGGCTTCAAAGGAAGATGCCACGATGAAGTTCATGATGACGACCTTGGAGTGTATGCAGAAACTGATGGCTGATAGAGAAGGACGTGGAGGAGAAAGCGAGCACGTCAAGAACATGTTCGAGCTTCCAAAGCTTGTGGAATGGAGCCATGAAACTGGCCCCATAGATTTCGGGGACTGGATGACAACCATAGCGCCGTACATGGAGGATCTGTCTGAAGGAGCGGCAGCCTGGTGGGGCAAACTTACTGAGGAAGCCCAGATATGGTATGAAGACCACATGGCCTTATCGCCCATGGAGAGGTTGACCCACGAGGTGTTCCCGACGGAGGAGCTCAAGCAGAAAAAATGGGCTCGCTTGGAGCGAAGAGCGGCGGCAATGATGATGGCCGCTATAGTGTCAGGGATTCGGGAGGAGATAGTCTCCACGCGTTCTGTGTCAGCCCTTGGCATAGTCACCCGGCTACTCACAACAGTATATCAACCAGGAGGCTTAGCAGAGAAAAGTCTAATCCTTGCCTCACTGGAAGGGCCAAAGGAAGAACCTACCGTCCAAGCAGCGGTACAAGGACTTCGGAGATGGCTCCGTTGGAGGAGGAGAGGAGAGGACGTTCAGGTTTCTATCCCTGATCCGACGGTCCTCATGCGAGGCCTGACGAAACTTACCAAGAAAGTGATGGCTTCGAATCCTGAGCTGGCGTTTAGGATTTCGCTAGCACGCAACACGTTGCAGGTGGATTCGATCCCGACACATCAGTCGGTGACGAAGATTGCAAACCACATCTTGGCGGAGTTGGAGCAGGTGGCCCATCAGGATCGCAAGAAGGAGACCAACACGTCCGACCCACCGAAAGTCAAGGAGCTTCGAGGAGGTGAAGTTGCGATGGATGGTGGAAAGGGCTTCGGCAAAGGAAAGGGCAAGGATCGTAACGCTAAAGGAAGCGAAAAGGGTGGTGCCTACGCTGGAGGAAACGGGGGAGACTACAAGTGTCGGTTCTACTTGACGGATCAAGGATGTCGAAAGGGAAAGGAGTGCTCATTTTCCCATGACCAATCGGATGGACGCAAGCGATGCTTCAATTGCGGTTCGGTCGAGCACTATGCCCCGGAGTGTCCGAGGAAGTCGAGTCCTACTACCAGTGGAAGCCCCAGCAGACCCAAAGCAGCCAAGGCCGTTGAGGAGACGCAAAAGGAAGAAGGAACTAAGACGCCTTCAGAAGGTGGAGGATCTACGGACGGTGAAACTATGCAGAGTTTACTTCAAGAAGCAAACAAGATGTTGAAGAGCTTGGGTAAGGAGAGAACTCCGGAGGTTACCCACGAAGATCGGATGAAGGCATTGCAACAGCAGCTGGACGACTTGAAGACCAAGGCGATTCGAGCACTACGTCTTACCCAGATGACGAGCTGTGGTACGGCTGGCTTGATTGACAGTGGAGCAACACACCCGATGAGAGGTTACGAGCAGGACGAGGACCTCCAGAACTACTTGAAGGTTGAAGTCACGTTGGCATCGGGCGAAACGGCTTCACTGAGGATGACCCCAGGAGGAGTGATGGTAGCAGAGAACCTAGGTGTGGATGAAGTTGACAAGCTGGGTTGCAAAGTGGTGTGGGAGAAGGACTACTTTGTCGTCGAGCACCCGAGAAGAGGAAGACTCAAGGCGACGATCATCAATGGTTGCCCTCAGATATCGAAGAGGCTGGCTCTACAATTGATCAAGGAGCTGGAAAAAGGCGAGACTGACGGCGACTACTACAAGATGAGGAGCGTGTCTTGGGAAGCGAGGCTACAAGAAAGGGCATGGCTTCGAACTCTGGTGCACACGCATCCAGTGTTTCAAGGCTTACCAGAGAGACTGTTGGAACGGCTGGTGGCTACGCCAAGCGAAGACTTGCTGGAGCTACCGGCGAACAGGAGGATGAGAAAGGTGTGGAAGAGAGAGGGATGCATTCTACATCTCTATGCGGGAGCTCGAGAAGGATACACGTTTGAAAGGGCTATGAGAGAAGTCTCGGGAACATCGAGACAGGTCTTGGAGCTCGACATACAGAGGAGCGAGAAGCAGGACCTCACGAAGACCACATGCTATGGAGCGCTACTACGTCTGGCGTTGGATGGCCATATCAGCACGTTGGTGGGCGGTCCTAATTGCAGGACTAGATCGGTTTTGAGGTCTTATCCAGGAGGACCCCCTTTGGTAAGATCGTGCGACGGAGAGTTCGGCAAGCCTGGCATTTCGCCTGATGAGCAGGCCAAGGTGGACTGTGACGACGAGTTGATGTGGAAAATGATTGTGATTTACCTCATCGCAAAGGCCTCCCGGAAGGCATTCTATGGAGGAGGGCTTTCGGAGGTAGGCTTCTTGTTGGAGCAGCCGGCGGCCCCGGAATACCGGCCAGAAGTGGTCAGCCTGTGGAAGACTGATCAATGGCGGCGACTACAAGAGATGGAGGACCTTACGCTGATGGTGATCCGACAGGGCGATTATGGTGGTGAAGCTGTAAAGCCTACTGGCCTGGGAACAAACCTTGAGATCGAGCAGGGCAGGTTGGTGGGAAGGAGTCACGCCAAAGGTCGACCCAGTGAAGGATCCGGAGATTCGAAACAGCTTGCTCGGTGGACGCCTGGTCTGATGAAGGCGATAGCCATCGCAGTGTGTCGAAGTCTGAGGAAGGAGGTACATGTCCGTGCCATCAGGTGGGAGGAGCACTTGAGGAACGGGCATGTGCCCTTCCATAGGGACTGTCGAGTATGTCAAGAGGGTGCGGCTCGTGACAGGCCGCATCGGAGGTTGAAGCATCCCAGAGCGGGTGTCCTAAGCCTGGACCTGGCTGGTCCTTTGAGGAGAGAGAAGGACCATACTGGTCCAAAAGGCTACATCCTGGTCGGAGCGTACACCTGGCTGGGAGAGAAAGGAAAGGTTTCGTCAGAGGAGCCGCAGGAAGTTGCAGGAGGATGAGATCGATGAAGAAGCTCTTGAAGAAGACGGGAACGACGAGGAGCAGCGAGATCAAGAACCACATGGTGATCACGAAGAGAGGAACGAAGGAGACGAAGAAGGAAAAGGAGAAGAAGTTGATCAGGACTTCGACATCGAGGTTTTCCGTCTTGCAGTGCCAGTGCAGGACAGATCAGCAGAGAGGATCCTGGAGGCCATCATCTACCTCTACCTACAACTACGAGCCGATGGGTATCCGGTGCAGCAGATCCACACAGACCGTGCTCGTGAGTTCGTAGCGAAAGGCTTCACGAGATGGTGCTTGGTGAGGAACATCTACAAGACGACAACGTCGGGGGACTCACCGCAGCAGAATGGAAGGGTTGAACGTGCGGTTCAAGCTGTGAAGGCACGCATTCGGATCCTGCTACATCACCAGGGATGGACTGCGGAGAAGTGGCCTTTGGCATGCTGGAGTGTTCACTCAACGGAGAGATTGAGGAGGCTTGGGAAACTGCATACGGTACCGAGTTTTGGAACGAAGGTACTGGTTAGAAAGCGCTTTTGGAAGTCAAAGGAGCTGGAGCCTACCCACGAGACCGTCGAGTACATCGCCAGTTTGCCGGAGGTGCATGGACATCTGGTGAGGAGGCCGGACGGAGCGCTAATGGTCACAGCGTATGTGTTGCAAAGGACGGAACAGCCACCAGAACTTGAAGACACGTGGCTTGCGGTCCAAACTATGGCTGAGGAGAAGGAGGACGCTTTGCAGGTTCGGAGAAGGATCAGAGGAAAGACCTCGATTCGGACCATCAAGGCGGAAGAGGACGTGGAGATCAACTATCGAGAGAAAGTCTCAAGAGAAGTCTTGGACCTAGAAAGCTTGAGGATGTTGGAGGATGAAGATCAGGTGGCACAGATTGTCTACCGCCACTTAAAGATGATGGTCAACAACGCGAGGACTGGAGAAGAGGAGAGTGAGGAAGTCCTGAGGACGAAGGTAGTGTCTACATCTCAGTTCTTGAAAGAAGCTGACCTGTGGACCACAGCCATCGAGACTGAAATGAACCAACTGTTCCAAGAGAAGGGAGCGCTGAGGAGGACTTCGATGGCACAGTTGCAGAGGATGAGAGAGGAAGGGAAGGAGGTCGAGCTCATTCCCTCCAAGCTCGTGATCACGGTGAAACCGGGTCCGAAAAGAAAGATCAGGATTGTGGCTTGCGGTAACTACGTGGAGTCGAAAGGAGAAGAACTCTACGCTGCTGGTGCAGATGCATCAGCATTGAGACTAGTCCTGAAGATGACGGCCGAGAATGATTGGGAACTGATTACCACGGACGTGAAGGTTGCATTTCTCAACGCGCCGTTGACTACGACTTTGAAAGACGGCACAGAAGGAAACTTCGTGTTTGCCCTCAAGCCGCCGACGTTGCTGGTCCGCCTGAACTTCGCACGTGAGGATGAGGTATGGGTGGCTGAGAAGGCGATCTATGGCTTGAGACAGGCTCCAAGATGTTGGAGCATACATCGAGACGAGGTCCTGACGAGCCTTCGTGTGAAAGGATGCTACTTGAGACAGGTGGCGTCTGAGGCGAATTTATGGGTGTTGGAAGAGGAGGACGGCCAGAAGATGAAGGGAATGATGTTGGTATATGTTGATGATCTCCTCATCACGGGGGAGAAGGTCTACGCAGAAGCTTTGGTGGAGGAGATTCAGAAGACTTGGCAGACCTCCACTCCGGAGAGGATTTGCGATGGTCAGGTGACGAAGTTCCTGGGGATGGAGATCTACCAGGAGGGCGTGAACATCAAGGCGTCGCAGACATCCTTCATCAAGGACCGGCTCAGTGTGAACTTAGGTGAGAACTGGATTGAGGTGAAAGGAAGCACTACACCATGCAGCCGTGATGTGGGGGACGTCGAGGATGAGAAGGAGATTACAACAGGAGAAGTTCGCGAAGCTCAACGAGTCGTTGGCGAGTTACTCTGGCTGGTGACTCGGACGAGAATCGACTTGGCCTATGTGACGTCACGCCTTTCTCCTGCAGATGGTGCTTCGTGCACCACGTGAAGTGCTTCGGGTTTCAAAACAGGAACAGGTGTGGGCATACCTGAAGCTGACGGCATCCCAAGGGCTTTTGTTTACCCCTGAAGTGGGGGTTGGATGGGCTGGCGAAAATGGTTTGGGGTTGCAGGCGTATAGTGACGCCAGTTTTGCTCCTGGTGGTGGACATTCAGTGGGATGCGTCATCATCAAATGGAACGGTTCGCCTATGCTTTGGCGAGCTGGAAAACAGCCTTTTCCCACACTCAGCGCAGCAGAAGCTGAGTTGACAGAGGCTACTGAGGCCCTCCTCATGGGGGACTCGTTCGACGCCATCTTGATGGACATCTTCGAGAGCTATCCCAGGTCGCTGATGATTGACAACCAGGCCGCCATCCAGCTCATCACCGAAGAGAGTGGGGCATGGAGGACCCGCCATTTGAGGATTCGTGCCAATCATCTGAGGTGGAGGTTTTCACGGCTGGACTGGAGAGCCTTGCACTGTCCGGGTACGATTATGGCGGCGGATCTTGGTACCAAGCCTTTGTCGGCGGCGAGGATGAGTGACTTGAAGGTGATCTGTGGTATGTCGATTGAGGTCGAAGAGAAATCCGCAGTGCGAGAAGGGACAGGAGCCTTGAGACAGAATGAGACGATGGAGAAGGCGATCAAATTACTGGTGATGGCCTCGATGATACAGTCCGTAGCGAGTCAAGGAGATGACGGTGAAGCGCACCAGCCGAGGAGAGAAGACGACACTACTATGTGGATGTTGGTAGCGATGTATACTTTCCTCATTGTGGTGGCGGTGAACGTTTTCCAATGGGTGTTCTCTACATGGCGAACGGTGGCTGAGAACGTCGAGAGTGGATTACAAGAGAGTGGAGCGGTATCACAATACCAAAGATATCGGATCCTGGCAGCCCAGAGGACGCTGAGAGAAGCTGAGAGGAGAAGAAACGAGGCAGAGGATGCCCTGTTTCAGGAGATTGTGCAGGCTTACCACCCGAATTCGCCTCCGAACCGACAGTCAAGAGACTCACGGTCGAGATCGTCAATGAGGAGGAGATCAAGTCCATCGAGGAGGAGATCAACCGAAGCGTCTGGATCGGGTCGCTATTCACCTACGGAAGAAGCTTCACCAAGAATAGAGAGAAGGAGAAATGGAAGCAGGTCTCAGAGCACAAGGAACTACGCATCGAGGTCTGACGAGGAAGAAGATCAACGAGAGAGGTTCAACGTCTTTGGACACGGAGAAGAAGAAGCACCGGAACATCACGAAGGAGAACATGAGACGCCGGAGGAACGAGGAGCGGATCTTGGAGACGGCCAAGAAGAACGAGAACCAGATCCAGGAGAAGCACAAGGAGAAGGAGAAGCTCGAAGACCCATCGAGTTACCGGAGTATCGAGGACCTGGAAGGTATGTGGAAGATGCAGCTATGAACGAGGAGCTGAGAGAGAATCAGGAGGAAGAGGCTCAAGATGAGGACAGCTTCTTCGACGACGATATGTCTGTGAGGTCTGAACGAGAAGTTCAGATCCTACACCAAGTTGGAGAAGTACAACCTGGACCTATGGCGAATTTAGGAGCTCCTCATGTTCCTGACCTTCAACCAGATCAGGAGCCTGAGGATGAGAGAGAAGATGAACAGCATGGAGAAGGAGGACCGGGACACCGTCACGGAGACGATCCAGGACTACATGGAGGCGACGATCCCCCAGATCCACCTGGTGAACTTCCAAGAAACGAAGTTTGGACTACTCCGATGGGTACGCGATACCACCTGTCGAGGCGATGTCCAACGCTGGCGAATTCGAGGACTATCAGAAGGAGCGAGTGGTGCCAATACTGCAGTCGAAGAGAACGAGCTTTGGTTAGGCCGAATGTCTACATTGCTACTGCTGGTGACGTTGCTCACGTAGACCGCGATTGCATTATGGTTGGTCTTCGTGCTCCGGGAATGTACCCATGTTGCCAAATGTGCCCTATACGATGATTACGAAAAATGGCTTGAGTCTGGTTGCGGAAAGAAAATTTCTACAACCCTGAAAGTCCGCTTTTGGCTGGAAAAAATCCAATCTTACGGTTGGAAAGCCGCGGCCCGCACTTTCCAAGGGGGAGTGCAGGAATTTCAAGTTGCTGTGTACAGCACAAATCAAGAAGTGTACATGGCATATCCATATCTTGAACAGGCTTGATGTGGTAGCCATTTGAAATCAAGCTGGAGATCAGCTACAAGTGGTGTGAAAAAGAACTTGCAGTCAGGGCTGCTACTGTTTTCCGCGTTTGGTTTTCCTTATAAACCATCCATTTTGGGCTACCCCTATTTTTGGAAACACCCATATGACTTCCACCAGTGCTGGTTGGACCGGATTGGAACAAAAACCCAAGACATGGACCAATTCCACCCGTTCCAACGGCAGCTGCAACGCTGCAGCCTGGCTGAAGATGGACAAGGAACCAGGCTATTTTCAGCCCCATACGGTAGTGTAGAATAGTAATGTATTGTACTAGTAGATTCAACAGTAAAAATGTGGATACCCTTCCGAGAGTACCCTAATCATATGCCAACATATACCTACTTCATATACGTATATATATATATATATAACATTATGTACATGCATATACAATATTACCCAGCTATGCGCATATGGATTATACATGGCAAAATCAGGGAATAGTTCGGCAGACCAACTACTTGGGTACCCTCCCAAGAGTACCCAGATTTTTATGCTGATAGATTTCACAAATTGGGTCGGTCTATGTCATATCATTCTACTGTACGTACACGAATAGCATACATACATATATACTGTAATATGTTTAGCACAGTGTGTATATATTATATACGTATACGTAATGTCATGTCTATACCATTCAAGAATAAACAAGTATTAAATAATACAAAA
>DF242696.1:4394-44888 GCA_000507305.1 Breviolum minutum Mf 1.05b.01 | reverse complement strand
CGCAATATCGCGGTTGGGGTCCAGCACGCCACACCGAACTCATAAGATCGCGGTTGGGGTCCAGCACGCCACACTGAACTGAGAGAATGCCAGTTGCAATTGGGGTCCAGCACGCCACACTGAACTGAGAAGATCCCAGTTGCCATTGCGGTCCAGCACGCCACACTGAACACAGAGAATCCCAGTTAATTGAGGAGAACGACGAAGGAGGAGAGGACGACGACGAAGGAGGAGAAGGAGGAGAAGGAGAAGAAGGAGGAGAAGAGTCTGACATAAAATCTAACAACCCTCACCTGACAGGTGGGGAAAAACACCAAAAACAACCTGCCACAAACTCCTGTTTTTTGATATTTTCGAACCTCAACCAACCAGCAAAACTCACCTAAGCCAACAATAAATCATGAGAGGTTAGGGAACTTAAGACTACTCGCCCCCTCTCCGCCCCAATATGAACGGGCTACTGTGAACTACTCTCACCACCCTTCTAAACTTAACCCACCCGGCTGAGCGCTTTTTCCCATGAAAAAAAAACACCACGCCTTCAGGAGTTGAAATGCTTCATCCTGCACGGTGCTAGGCAAGGTACTGAAAGGGATGACCACCGGGATGACCACTTAGCATGTGTATACATATACATATATATGTAACGGCGGGTGTTTTTTTTGGTGATTTATATGCTACAGTTTTGTAAAACATATGTTTTTGGCATGTTGTTCTAGAAATGTTGGGAAATATGATGTCTATTAGTACTTGTAGTGGATGTAGATTACAACATATTAGATATATAAATGTATATTTATACTAACCGTCACTAACCAATTTGAAATGAATGACACCTGATCATCCAAGCGATCTCCCTTGCAATGGAACATGTACCTTTTGAAGATGTCATTCTTTCAGTTGCGGCTCCTAAATTTTGATCGGTCGTTGATTTCATGGGGATCTAAGGGTATCCCCCCATTGCCCCCCCCTTGGGATGATGGTGGTTAATAAGGCGTTGTATTATCCACCATCATCCCATAATAAGGCCTTATTATCTTAGTCAACCTAGTGAACCTGGTCAATCCCTTAATAAGGCCTTATTCCTTGCAGGGGGTGGCTGCGGCTTTGGGGGGGTAGCCTTATATTCCCATGATGTTTGGTTGGTTGTTTCCTACTTCAGGCGATGTTCCCCATCATGTTCCCCTTTAAGGTTTACGAGTCCCTCCACTCAGTCTCAAGGCAGGTTGGCCCGCGATCATGTCCCTCGTATTCAAAGCCGTCAATGATCCGAAGCTGTTGACATTGGCTGCACGTAGCAGCCAGGCTAATGGGGACAACCAAAGTGCTGTCGTCAAAAGACTCCAACGCTTGTTGCAGGCAGGTGTCTCAACGTGTCCCACACGTGGCTGCCCTGAAAATCCTGTCCTGAAGTTGGTGCTGTGGTTTCCTTCCTTCACTAAATAGCGGCCCAGTCGATCTTTTCTCCGCAACAACTTTGGGCCTTCAACGGTCAAACGCCCTGGAGCTGTGTGCTGATGATGAAGCTGAATCTGGGCAAGCAACGAAGAAGACACGGAAGAATAAAGACAAGAAAGAGGAGAACAAACAAAAGAAACAGCTGGAAAAAAGGCAAAGAAGTCACATATACTTACTCAGCCATTTCGGACCATGAAATAACAGTTTAAACTATCCCTCAGAATCCAGGTACGTCCTAAGGAAGGGATTACCCCTACATTCCTATTCTAAGGATGGGATTGGAACCCTCAATCCTATCATAGGGAGGGGTCTGGATTCTTAGGGTATGTTTTTCTTCTCAAATATACCCATCCCCAAAATTTTGAAGGTTCTCCATTGGCTGAGTGAGTATATACATGTTATGTTGATGTAAGAAATCTAGCTACTTCAGGCCGCTAGATAATGTTTCCCCCTATTTACAAGGATTGTACATCCCAGCTGGTGCCGGATAAATCACCTCCAAAAACTAACAGCCCTTGAAAAATAGTGGCTGGACAACTACTTTTTTGGGGGTGGGGCCGGGTGGGGGATGGATTGCAACTTTTCAGGGACTCCGATAAACTTCCGGGGGTTGACTCGACATCATATACCTAGATTACCTATAGATGATGCTTAAATAAAATTGCACTACAATACTCTTCCAATCACACATCCCGGTCAACAAATACACACAATCTACAACAAAATAATACAACATATAAAACATATTCTGCCTAAAACAAATACGATGAAACAATTTATGATTCATGTCTATACGTATGAACATGTACTACTAAAAAATATTGATACATAATTCTTGATTCAAAAATATAAACTTTTTTTGGGCCCCCCCAAACCTACACTTTTGGAGGTTTTTATGGTCAATAACCTCTATTTTTCATGGTTTTTGGGGGCTCAGGATCCTTCATTTTCTTTTCCCACCATTCAAACCCCACAGTTGACCCCGGATCCGCCTCGGTTGGCAAAAAACCATCGGCCAAAGCATCCAAGAAGCCTCGCAAGGCCTGGTTTTTGAACGTGGAATCGTTGAGCCGCCCGTGGTGATCCGAGTTAAGGGCTTGGCAAGTCCTCATGAAACATGGCTGGCCAACCTACTCATTAACGTTGGTTTTCCCTCAATAAGGCCGAACATTAAAGGAGGTACGTTAGGGGGGATAGGTTGACCAGCCATGAATGAAAGGACTCACGGCGTTTGCCATAATCACTTGAAACAACCCTGAACAATTGGAGAAACCCGAGACATCACCAAAACATTTGCTACCTGTCAATTATTTAGGGTTGAGTTTCTCATGTAACAAGGTGATTATGGTGGAGCCAGACTCAGAAATACCGGAAACTTGCTAAGTCCATGAAAAACGGGGTGTTCAACTGGTGCAGGATTTCTTACAGCAACAGTCTGGCTTACTAGTGTATATTTAGATACAGACACGCCAAATTTCTGCCTGCCAAATATGTAAGCTACGGAACATCATTTCAAGTGTGATTTACCAACAACACCAACAAAGCAACGACCTCTCTTGGGTGCCTCCTCAGCAAACGTTTTAGTACAAGTTCTCACTTTAAGAGCATCAACTCCACCCTTGAAATATTGGGTTGTCGAGTTCTTGCCCTTTTCATATGGCCCCGTTCCTGGCACTCCTTTCTAAGATGGCGAGGACTGCCCTTGTGTTGGTCCCGAAGGCCGAGCCCATTCGTAGGGAAAGCTGCGAGATCAACGCGGTGAATGTGGTGCCTGTGAGAGACATGTTCCCACTCTCAAGCCTGCAATCGTGACTTGACATGATCGGAGTCTCGGCTGTTGTGAGGACGCACTCTTGATTGAGCCGCTCAACATTCAGCGGCGGATCTGCTGGCTCATGCCTGCCCTCGACAATGGGGCTCATCCGAGCTGCCATCGAAGAGCCTATGTCAAAAGAAGTCTCCGGGAATGCTCGGTCCCGTCGTGGTGTGGCGGCTTGCTCCTGCTCGTAGGGGGTAGGCATACCAGATCCGAGTCCCTAACAATTCTCGCTGTAACGTTCTGGTTAGTAGTGTCTGTTGTCGTCGCTGCCTTTCCATCCAGGTTTCCAGAATGGACTCTCACTGTCCGCCTGCCAACCGACAAGCTACAGTCATGCAACAAATTTTGTACAAATCAACCTTTAACCACGACAAGATCGATCACAAGAAGCAACCTTCGGCTCTGCTCGAGGTTGAAGCAACGCCAGGTCATCGGTGATTTCCTGGATGGATCGATGAACAGATCGATAGCATTTCAGATTCACATAACAGTTTAAAACGAGCGACACCCCAAAGAATGAGCTCTGCTGGAGCCTCATTCACACTGGAGCCGGCCTGCAGCCTCGCCATCGCTGGCACTAACCCTCCAACTGGTCAGCATCAATATCAAAATACAGGATTTCTAATTGGCCTGGTTCGTGAGACAAACCTGGGACTTCTTCCAATAAAAAACATTAAAGGGTGCCTGCTTTGGTTGCACCTTTGTTCTTTCCCCCCAATCTTTTTTTATGGTGATTTTTGTGGGATTGGTGCCGCCCCCCACCCAATAGCAGTTGAAGTCGTCAATTTTGATTAGCGATTCCCTGCTACAGATATAATGATTAACCCTCGTGGTCACGATGGCATCCTTGAAAGTAGATCCCCAATACTTGCCACACAAAAAAAAACCCGCAGATCCAGGGACCTCTGTCGATGGTGGCACTTGGCCCAAGGATGCCAGAAAGCCCTGCAATCAAGAGGTGGAAGTTTCAAACAAAAACATCTCCGAAACATCCCAAGAATTTACTGGCAAGTGCTTAACACCCGCACAGTTGAGCATTTGCTCGTCATTTAGAAGGGAATTGGCCATCTTGGCTGCTCATGAATGCTCCTCAGCACCAATTAAATGTGGAACAAAAGATTGGAATCGGAAAAAAATGAACATTTGTATCTGGAAGTTGGTAGTTAATCGCCATCCATTTCAACAATATGTCCATCAGCCAAATTGGATCCTTCCCTCAAGCTTCGGGACGAAAATATACAAATTCATCTTTAAACCAGCACGTACACCCCTGAAAATTAATATGGAACCTAAAAATCACCTAAATTGAAAAGGAAAATCATCTTCCAAACCTCCATTTTTGGGTTCCATGTTAAATTTCTGGGGTGTATATAATTATATTATACCTAGCTATACCTACCTGAACTAAGCTCAGAACTGGGTACAACCAGTTGTAAAGGTAGATTCTAGTACAGTAGTACCAACATTTTGAATCAACGAAAACACTTCTTGAGCACATGAAGCTCGCCATGGGCGACAAAAATCATGGGATTACACTCCCTGAAACTAACAGCAAAAGCACCTGAATATAGGCCATCCTAAAAGGAAACGATCGTCTTCCAACCATCCATTTTTAGGGGCGAAAATGTTAGTTTCAGGGAGGGTACTCCATCTTAAGCTTGGATATGATTTACCATGGTACCATCCGTAAAGAAATCACCAACTAAACAAATCCAAGTAAAAACCAATCTTCTCATAGATATTGAACATGAAGGGTCTGGAACCGATATGTCTCGCCAAGATTTGCTTGGGAAACCATGTCTTTTGTTATATTTGTTATACTTGTTCATCATAATCTCCATATCACTGGGTAGTATTTCATCCCCTTTCATCCCCTATATACCCTAAACAACGAGTTTTTTTGTTTCCATTGCTCTAATATGTTTGTTGGTGAAATTCTCTTCGGAAAAAAAACTGCCAGGTTTTCACGAAGCCTCTTTGGTCATTGCCTCGGTGGACCCCGCGGGGTGTGGCAAAAAAAAACCGACATCAAGATGAAGATCCAAGATATCCAAGGGTCCAAGGGTCCAAGAACCCATACATCATATGGATGTTTCCGAAAATAGTGGGTTAAAACCCCCCAAATCATCCATTTAAAAAAAGGGTTTTCCATTAGTTTCACCATCCATTTTGGGGGGAAACACCCCTTATTTTTGGAAACTTCCATATACTAGTTGGAAGGTGGTGAGATTTGGGATTCTGTTGAAGTTTATGATGTATATGGGTAGCCCTGCCAAAACCCTGGGAACTAAGTGGGTAGATATATTCTTTATGAAGGGAACTCGTTTTTTACCTACACGAGTTCAAGTGTGAAACAGTGTTTCGGCACGGCCCAATATATAGGGATCCTTTGGGGGGTCCCTCTTCCCTTGATTTTTTTGAAAGATTGCATCTTTAGTTTCGCGGATTCCGAACAAAGCCTTCGTTCCGCCAGTGTTAATGGGGCACCTGACTTCATGGCTTTTAAAACAATCTTGGTTGGTATAACGCCTTGCATAACCCAAGGAACCATATCTCCAAAATCGTTGGCGAAAGGGTTTCAGAAGCCTCTCTCAACTGGTTAGCTGGATTGCTAGGCAATCTACCCCGCTGATCTACCCCTCCCCCAGAAATAAGGGTTTAATAAGGCCTTATTAAGGGACAGTGATTCGAAAGTACATGGCACAGTCCCTACTGGTTGATATTCACCCTCCACTAACATAAATTTTAATACCGGTGCCATATATTTTTAGCTTAAGGTACTTACTAAAACATGATTGCCATCATTTGGTAATGCCTCTGGGTGTCATGCTTAACCCCCCCCCCAAAAAAAAAGAGACAAACAGCAAAACCTATGTGGAATAACCTTACGAGTAATAATTCCCAATTGAAGCCATCACCAGTTCGGACGTGGTTGGGCTTATTCCAGGATTCCCCCTCTTTAAGAATCTCCACTGGGATTATTAGCTTACCCTGGAAGTCAACCCCCCATCTTTTTTGGTTGGTTTACGAACCCCATTTTTAAAGAAGGGTTTTACCATGACCAAAACCGGTCCACCATTTTCAAATGGCGGTTGACTTCCAGGGTTACATCACCTAGGTTTGGGCTTAAGATGCTTGGAAACAAATTCAAAAACATGGTGGCTCAATGGTGATTTCACATGGCAGCAAGTAAAATGTCACCTGATAAACAAACACAAGATTTGTAAGGATCTACAAGGCACATAAAAACATCAAAAAACATCCAAGATTCGGTCCTCAACATAAACATCGACAAGAGACGCCAGCACCATCGTTGAGGCGCGTGCCGCTGGGCTTGTGTTTTGTAACTTAAAACGGATTAACTGCTAATTTGCTGGCAGATTGACGTTTTGGGAAATTTGATTCAATGTCCGTGTGTCAGTCTTTTTTTGAAAAAAACAACAAAAACATTACCCAAATGGGTGATTCACCATGGCGGGAAGAACATAGTCACCTTGAAAAACTCTAAGTATTGAGTTCTTTTCAAAACTATTTCTTGTGCTGAGTTCTGACATTCTGCCCTTTGATTTCTATGACATCATTCTGGGCCAAGTACAAAAACTCACCAACCTGGATTTTCTTCCCCAACCTATTTGCCTTTCGGCGACGTTGCGACATGATTTGGCTCGGTGAACACCTTTCCGGGTTACCTTTCCGTAGATCCAAAGTGTTGGAACGTCGGAGCGTTGCAGCTGCAGAAGTAAGCTGCAAGATAACATGCTTTTGCAAGTGGAACTGCTTGGGCAGCTACTGTTGATGGTTCAGAACTCTGGCACTTCACCAATCACACATAAATATTTATATACGCAATTTTATATGCATATTCCAGGCGATTCATACTGACTTTTTGATTCCCTAGTTGGAGGTCACTCAACCTTTGAAGGAGTCACTTAAGCATCCCAAAAAGGTCACAAAGAATCGACATGGTTGCTGTTATTCTCACATCTAAATTAACAGGGTTTTAAGGCTCCATTTCTTAGGTGTTTAAGATGGTGACTTCCAGGGGGAAACATCACAAAAAAAAGTGATTGCTTAGCACCAGTTGAAACCATCCAACAAAAATCGCTGCAGAAGAATGCCAATACTGTGGTTACTTCTCTGCTTCTGGGTCTCACCCTTGGAATTTCACCAAAAAAGGGCCCAATATTTTCCAAAATCGGCGTGGCGGATTCCAGACGCGCTGACCCTTAGGATCACTTTACTCCCATCGCCAACCTGTCACTTGAGCCACAAAAAAAAACCATGGGTCCCTTACTTTCCATGAAATCATGGCTATTTAATAGGTATTATTTCATCCCCTATATACTAAGTTACTAGTTGGTGGTTTCAATGCATTTGAAAAAATATGCTCGTCATGTTGAACCATTTCCTGAAGTAGGGGGTGAAAATAAAAAGTGTTTGAAACCACCACCTATAGCATATGGGTGTTTCCGAAAAATAGAGGTACCCCAAAAATGGATGGTTTATAATGGAAAACCCTCTTTTTAAAATGGATGCTTTTGGGGGGAAAACCCCACTATTTTCGGAAACATCCATCTAGCAAACAACTGTTTTGAGTTGTAAAATTCTACCATGGGATGTTTGAGTTGAAACATCCATATATACCTTCAACAACCGTTTGGGGTCCTTTCTTTCCATTTGCTCCACTCGTTCTTGGCCAACACAAAAATGCCGGGTTTAGCTCTGCCTGCATCACAGGTGGTGCCACCGCCATGGGTGGTGCCGCCATGTGACGCAGTGGGGACGGTGAAGGCTGTGGCACCTCAGGAGGTGGTATGGCTGAAAACTCCAAAAAATGGAAATTTGGAAGTTGTTTTTTTTTTCACCCCAGTGAAGGGCCACTTTAATTCTTGCCATCTATACCCTAGGGTTTCTTTTAATGATTTTTTTTGATGATGATTTTTTCACCCCAGCTTGGTTGGTGGCTGAACCAACCCATCTGAAAAATATGCTCGTCAAATTGGATCCATCTTCCCCACAGTAGAGGGGAAAATATAAACAACATTGAAACCAGCAGTTAGCCAGTGAAAAGCCATTTAAATTTTCGTGCCATCTATACCCCAGGGGTGATTTTTTCAAAAATGACCAAAAATGAGATTCTTCAAGTTGGTGGTTTCAAAACCCATCTGCAAATATTTCCTGTACCACCTTTGGTCGAAAGCCGGTACAGTCATCATCGACCCAAAAAAGTGCCGGCGGGGAGGAGGGGATAATGGGAAATTTTCCCTGGGTTCCCCAAAAAATATGGAGGTTTGGAAGGTGATTCTCCTTTTTCCATTGGCTGATTTTCAGGTTCCTGCCGTTCAATTTTCGTAGGGTGGAATAGGCCTCCATTTAGAGCGGTGGTTGAACCAACCCTTCTGAAAAATATGCGCAAGTGAAATTGGATGATTTCCACAAATATGGTTGAACATGAAAACATATTTGAAACCACCACGATATCTGAGAAAAAACATATGGAACGCAAATGCAAAAAAGGTGCAGTTCAGTACATGCATGCTCTCTGTCTGTCTCTTCCCAATAGTGCAAGCAATGTGTCAATCTAAGTTAATCATCCTATATTCACGGCAATATGCCAAATGAATTTTCAACTCCGCTCTCTTGTGGTCCTCTTTTTTTTCAGCCTTCAAACCAAATGGAAATAATCCACGCCCTCTTTGGCGTCCTCAGTTGAACGGGTTCCGGCAGCTTTTGCGAGGTTCCTCGCATACCCTAGCAGTCATTTTGCTGTGAAGCTGGTTGGAAAAAATAAACAAATAAATCTTCCCCTAAATGGTAGTGAAAAATGGTGATACAAAGTAAACAATCAACTTATAGAAATCCAAGTACTAGAACCCTAGGCATCCAAACACTTTGTGGGATGAGGATGTCTACTGGTAGATTTGCTAGATAAGTGTTTTACCTGAACCAATATATAATATCACCCAACAATGCCCAACAAAGGCTAAGGCTCCAAAACTATCGCTACTGTTGATGGAAGAAATCCTGCACCAGTTGATTGGTAGTCTATCCCGTTATTTACAAGGTTTTATACATCCCAGGTCGTGCAGGACTTCTTCCATCAACAGTATTAACTACTACTCGCAGTTGATGACTATGACTATATATGTGAAACAGCTCTTTGATTTGAGGCCCTTTGGTGGTTGGAAAGGCCCCCGCAACTGGGAAACCCACAGTTGAAGGCAATAATCTCAAAACATATAATGCCAAGTGCTTGAAAACAATTCCTGCATGTGGGTAATTTCGATTTCTTCTTTGTAGCATACCCTCTAGGATCCACGTATGGTATATTTACCTACGTTTACTATAAACATCAACCATTCATGTAGGTATACCATACATGAATTCTATGCGTATTCATACTTTGTTCGTGTTGGAAAACACGAGTCAGCTACTTTAAAAATCATCCCGGGACTTGTAAGGATCGTGAGGGCGTAACCCCTATTTATAAGCCATAAAGTTCGGCCATTTGGAAGGGGGATCACAACTCCATGTCTTGGGGCACTTACGATCACCATGGTTCTTAACCACTTAAGTAGGAGACCCTTTCGAGAAAAGATTTTTTTTTTTCGGGAAAAATATCATCCAAGCCAGGGGTTCATCCAACTATTGGACTATAATTATAACGATATTTAGTTATGACTTAAAGCCATTATGATAAGTAAGTTGGGTATTATCTAGTAAGTTGGGTTTAAATTACGTATAACTATGGGGGGTAATCATGGTTCTGACTTAAACCCAACTTCCTAACGAGTTAAATACTACCTTTCATTTGCGCCACCAAATTTTCTGTAGCTAAAGAGTTGGGATGTTTTACCCAGTAGCTGTTGGGAAAGGTTGATACGAAAAAACACCCTGAAAGGAATACACTCCCTAAAACTAACATGCATGGCCCCTGAAAATGGATGGTTGGAATATTGCTTCATCTAGTTTCCTTTTGGGCTGGGTTCCCGGCCAATTTTCAGGGACGAACTGTTAGTTTCAGGGAGGGTACTTGGTGTGAGTCATCATCACCATTGTTATTTACCCACTTATTCGTAGGATGCTCATGAACTGATGCATTCAAGGACGTAACCTAACCTTACAAGCACCTTTCAAGGGGGGTCAGTTTCTTCTCGCCATTTTCCTAAAAATGACCGGGAAATCTATTTCGTGATGTCAAGGGTCAGGTTGATCACGTTGGATGGCATTCAGAACATCATAGCCTCGTTCTAAAGCGACACAGACTACCTGGGAGTTCGGAGAACACAGATCCAAGCAAGTCATCGATGTCAGTTGTTTCCCTACCCCCAAAAAAGCGAGGGATTTGGGTGGTTTGGCAAAAAACGGTTCCAAGGAAGATTTTCCAAACCCATACCATCCCATGTTGGTATACTTGCCTACATTTGGTTGATTTTTATGATATATAAATGTAGGTAAATATACCGTACATGGATCCTATGGGAAATATCCCCAAGTACACTCCTTGAAACCAACCGAAACTCACCTGAACTAGGTAAATTGGCCATCTGAAAAAAGGAATTTCATCTTCCAACCATTTGATTCTCAGGGGTGAGCTGTTTGTTTGGGGTAGGCCCTAGGCAAGGAATTGGTAAACCCCACCAATGGCTGATGATACTCCCTATGTCACTGGGTAACATACTCCCCCTGTGTGACTGGGAAGTCTTTTTCATTGTTCACTTGGATTTGTTCATTATTTTTTTTGCACCCCTAAAGCACTGCGAAAAAAAGTTGCACCAACAAATGCAACTGGGCAAAAGTTAGGTCTTGGAAAAAACCTCACAATCGCTCAAGGGGGCTGTTCAGGTATGGGGAGTGACTAATATATATATATATATATTAATATGTATATATCTGAGATATGCCAAGATGTCGTAACACCCCAACCCATATACCATCCATGGGACGAACGGTTGGTATATTTACCTACAGGAAATGGTGGATTTTTGTTTGGTAGATTAGCAGGTAAATAAAAGCAGTTTGATGGATGCTGCGACGGCAAGATTTCCCACCGTTTCGTTTGGCGGAACCCACCACGCTACGAAAGGTTTCTGCAACTTTGACTGCTCCACCACAGGGACCTGCGGCGGGGGCAGTCATGTGAGCGAACCGTGCGAACCCGTCGTCATCAAAAAACAAAAATTGGATTTACCAAGGCGTTTGGAAAAAGGTTCAACACCTTTCCAACATAGTGACTTCACGTTTTTCTTTTCGAACTCGATGGTAGAAAGGAAACAAAGATCAACCGGAAAACACATCTGAGCCACAAAACAACTCTTACTTTCCATTATACTGGTTGTTCAATAGGGATCCTTATAATGGTTTATTACTATCCCCATTTAGCTGTGTTGTAAAACCCCCTATAGTAATATACCCTAAACAAGGGAAGAAAAAATCGTGGAGGGATCGAAGGTGCAGAAATCCGGCAACGCTTCCGGGAAATGGTATGATATCTTACCAGTGAGAATCCTGACCAGCATCACCATCGTAGATTGAAAGCAAATCATTTATATACCCTTTGAAAGGTAGTCTAAGTAAGTCATTATCTGGAAACAAAGTCGTTGCGTATACAAACATACAATGAAATCTTCGGATAAACCCTGCAATGCATCGCCAATGTGGAATAATTCCCATGGAATGCTAGAACTACCTTCAGGCACCTTCCCAAGGGTACTTGAATCTTTCCTGTGACCATTATTGAAGCTATCTCCTTTGTGTCTTGTTCCAAAATGTCTGCAAGAAGTAAGCTGTAAAGAAGTAATTCTACCACCAATTTCCACAGGATCGCCACATGCAAAAATCCATAAGTTTTCTTTGTCTGTTTTTGCACGGTATTGCTATTATATATACCTGCTATTATATATACCTGCACCAATATCATTTATAAACTATAACATCCTAATAACAGTAATTCCTTGTGCCTGCTAATCCTCTATCATTTTTTCCCCCCGTTTTTTTTCCTCCCCGGGGCCTCGTGCGTGTCACCTTTGGTCCCGCCAACGCCAAAGCTGATACGCTTGCCGATCTTCTTTGGATCGACCTCCAAATATGTCGCGAATGTTGAAAAAAAGGGATGGTTGATGATAATCCCCACATAACAGGGTAGTGTAATTTACTCCTATATTATACCCGAAGTATACATACCTAGTACTAAACAAGCCAGGATTTTTTCATTGCTCATGGTACCTTGCTACATCAGGGGTCATTATATATTACCCACCCAAACAAGGCATCATTAATGGGAAATCTTTCAATATTCGCATACATTGGCATTGCTTGATCCACCCAATAATAGGTAATTTAATGACCCCTGAAAATTGGGAGGTTTTTTTTTGCCGGAAATCTCCATACCCGTTGTAGGATCCATGGGACGATTGTATATTCATATGTCTCATGTATGGTTGGTTGATTATTATGGGAAATTGAAAAGTGAATTAATTATACATGTATACAGGGATCCTGTAAAATAAGGGGAGGTGGATTCTTAGCAATAAATAAGATAACCCACCAAAACAGTCACATGAAGCATGAAATATAAAAGGGTTGGTTCAAGATTGGATCTTGGTTTCATGGCATGTAATTAATCACTACACTGATAATCTCTACACAAAGACATGTTGGAAGATGATCCTTTGCCTTTGGGATGGCCCTTTTTTCACTGTAAAACTCTGAAATTTCAGGGGTTTTATCGTGGTGTATATTAGAAAAAAAAACACTTCCGCAAGGTAAAGTTCTCCAGCCACATGCCGGCCCACCATGGGTCTTAGGTCCACGCCTCGTAAAGGGCTCGTACCAGGCGCAGGTTTTGGGGTGACAAGGCCTCACGTAGCAATGGAAAATGACGGTTCATATGGCTATCCCCTATTAGTTATGACATATAATGACCCACTGTTACTGGGTGGGGGCAGCACCCACCCTACAGGTCAAGTAATTCAAATAAATCCTAAGGGTTTTTTCCAAGTTTCTTTTTTCAATAATTTCCCCTTGGAGAGGGGTCCAAATGATTCCATATGTGAGACAAACAAATAGGAGTGGATCGGCTGCATGTCGCACCAACTCACAACCCAAGCAGCTTCAGGCGTTTTTTGAGGCGTTCAGCCATTTGGTGCTTTGATGGAGCTGTCTCTGTCACCCTTTCGCACGGCCATCTGCCTATCTGCCGGCAGGCTGGAGAGAGCTCCTAAACTACAGAGACTAAAATGACTAAAATGATCTACCCCGCCAAAGTTTAACATGGAACCTGAAAATGATGGTTTTCCAAGTTCGGAATCTCCTAACTTCCAGGGGCTAATTTTCAGGTTCCATGTTTAACTCCAGGGGTGTATAAGATCATAGCGGCCACTGCCTCAGCACTCTGTAACATGGTGAGAGCTGCAGGTTGCTTCGTTGCTTCTTCGGACAACCAACCTTGGCGAGTGGCCGCCAATATGGACCGGTGGATGCCCACATCACTCAAAACATTTTGGACCGGGGCATGTGCATGGATACTTTCCCCAATTGCACCCACAAGGAGTGGAGTATTTACCTGTATAGCTACCATGGGTCACTGTGATGGTACAGGTGTTGCCAGAAAGTGTCGCATCAAAAATTGGATACCATTCTGGAGTAGATGAGTTGCAGTAGTCACTGGCACTTCTGCTAGTCCACTCGGGCTTTGAGCACTTTGTAAAGTCCAGGAAGACTTGCCGGCAGGTTTGATCACAAGAGTGTGGATTTTCCGCTAGGCGAGCAATGTTCCACTGGAGCCCAAACTTCCTGTAGCATGAACTTGTCGCCCAGCTTGGCCAATTGTTTGGTTCCAGCTCTGAGTATGAAAGCACATAAGAAGCTGAGTGAACCACAGTGCAGCCACCATTGGCGGCCACACACTGACCATTGGCGGAGAAAACTTGCACTGATTGGTATGCTGTTGTCTTGTCAGGCGCATCACCTTGAATTGGGGGGGCCATGTTCACAATCTTGATGTTCTGGTACTGCATACCTGTGCGTTTGCGAGGTCAAAAACATGGATACTTCAAGGGGGTTGGGCTGCTGCATGCTGTTACCATTCTCCAACCTTAGTTGCTCCTGTATCCAGTCGGTATCCAAAACATCAGTTGGTCAGCTACTATAATCCCTCAATCACTTGCTCACAAGCTATTGACTCTCCACAAACACCTCCACATGGTACAGGAGATTTGGGGGCGGGCGCACAAACTCTTAGAAACATTCGTAGTGAAATTTGGCCGCTACTCTTGTCATCTCTTGTCCATCTTTGAACATCCAAAGTTGTTCAACCATAAATACCCGTCAACGAATCAATCACTCATGGTCAAATGCCAAAGTCCAGGTTTTCACCCCTTTCTACTAGGTTTCCAAAATAAAGGGTTCCTACATATTTCCTAAAGAGCATAGGTTTCAGGGATCCCCCGTAGTAAATTAGAAGCCCCACAAACAATTGTCAAGTCAAAGCTTGGCCACCGGCGCAACTGTCGGCATTCATGGAAGCATTGGTAGCATTGGCATCGCTCGCAGCGAGGAACAGCATCCCCA
This sequence comes from Breviolum minutum Mf 1.05b.01, assembly GCA_000507305.1. Taxonomy (NCBI): domain Eukaryota; class Dinophyceae; order Suessiales; family Symbiodiniaceae; genus Breviolum; species Breviolum minutum. Next base: position 30,040 of record DF242696.1, on the reverse strand, counting down.
AAAGCATCATCCCCATGAGGCCGGGGACCATCACTGCCATCAGAAAGAACCAGGAGTTTTAAAGGCTTTTGATGTCGAAACTGATACGAGCACCCAGGTCTTAAAACTGAGAGCCAACAAGCAGCGATGCAAGGGGTGCTTCAATCAGGAAGGTCATGAGATCAATGGATTTATCATTAATTGCAGAATTGATGCTTCATGATACGCAATGCTCACACATTAAATAGGCAGTGCCACACATTTAGTAAGTTGGGTTTGTTTTCACCTCCCATATTTCCCTCATATTATGAGCTACGGACCAAAATTTGGTAACATGGCGATTTGGGACATCCGTAAGGTCCGGGTGGTGCCCCTATCGGTTTTGCAATGGCAACCCACGACTTTGGTCCATGTCACACAATGAAAAAACATCCGGAAGCAGATACGGAGGCCTCCGCCTCTACAAAAGGATTACACAAAAAGGTTGAACTTGGAATTTGCTCCATGAAGTTCATAGGTAACATACACCGAAGCCCTCTGTTTTGCCACTCAATTTCAACCACGCTTCTTTGGGGTTTCTCCCACATCCATCCCCACATCTTCACCGTCCTCTGCCTTGCACATGTCCCTGGCATCACGTCCAGCGCCCACCACGCCAAAACCACCAGACCAGGGTGCATGACACAAGACTTGACGTTCGAAGGCAGCCACCTTTCAGGTAGAAAACCATCTGAGTCCCAGAGAGGTAGATGGTAACCAAGCTTGGCAATAGAGGAATCAATGGCAGGTTGCTTCAAATTTGCTTTGAATGGAATTTTGCCTAAACGCTTCTGGCAAAGCATGTGGGTGAATGGTCCCATTTTTCATGCCAAGTTGGCAGATGTTGGCAGTATACCAGTAAGATCGAATCTCATAGTTGAAGCCACGTTTTAGTCAAGATGTAGCACATATCCGACTGAACAAGTCACACATATTACAGCAAATACCACAATTCTCAAACCTGAAATTGAGATCCTTTACATAGATTTCCCCAGTAGCGACTCCAAACCATTGATTTTTGGTGAGAAAGGTGGGGTCCAAAAACACTCCCACTGGACAGGAAGCACCCTCCCAAAAACTAGCAATTCCCCCCTGAAAACAAGGCCATCCCAAAAGGAAACTAGTCTCCATTGTCAGCCACAAACTGTTAGTTCCAGGGAGGGTCCTCCCTCTAGACTTAAGATTTCATTCCTGACTCTAGTGGTTGAAGCTTCGCTTAAAGCACACGAAGCAAACGGGCGATTGAAAAAGGTGAAGCAAACCAAAAAAAACCTACGGAGAATGTATGCAAATACGAGGTGAACAAACATCCTTCAACATGTATTTTTGGTAGTGTTACTGTTGATGGACAAAATCCTGCACCAGTTGATAGGTAGTTTATCCCATTATTTACAAGGTTTTATACATACCAGGCGGTGCAGGATTTCGTCCATCAACAGTATTACAAAAAAAACAACCTCCAACTACCCTGAAATTTTTGAGGCTTCCAAAGGGGTTCTAAAAAAAGGGCTGCTAAGCTCGCTCCCCGAAGGACTCACAGGGTAGCACCCCGGGAATCCATAGGAATTTCAGGCCCCCTACGAAATACAACCCCAGGTGTAAGTGGGGTACAACTAACCAGGAATAAATCCACATATGACTTCGTCTTCATCTTCATCATCATCATCATCATCCAACTTTGCCATAATTTGCCTGGAAGACACCACTTGGAGGATCATTCCATTTAACTTAATAATTAGTTAATTTAGTTACATTAGTTAGGATACCCTCCCATTTATAAGCCATAAAGTTCGGCCATGTGGAAGGGGTCCCGCAACCCCAGGTCCTGGGGGCTTACTAACCATGGCTATTAACCACTGAACCAAGTCATGGGATGATCCTCCAAGTAGGGTCAGGATTCAAGGTATGAACAAACCTCGTTTTCTTTAGGGGACTCACTTCCATTGTTCCCTAATCGCTTGCAAGTCCTGGGATGATCCTCCAGGTATGACACCAACAACCCCATTGCATTCGCACCATTGAAAAAAACCACCTTGGCACTTTGCACTTGTCGTCGCGGCAAGCGCCAGGAACGTTGTCCAGGATGACAACGGTAGTGCAGGAGGGGTTCCTTGACCCTGTGGGAATCTCCAAATAGTGGCAGCGGCAGTCACTTTTAAGGGGATCTGTGGGTGAGGGATGAGAATGAACATACACATGTTCATTAAAGTAAATCTATAGTACACCACGGAAGACTAACATGGAACCTGAGAATAGACCGCTGGAAAAGGAAAATCATCTTCCAAATCATCATTTTCAGGTTCTATGTTAATCTTCCGGGGTGTATCAAATATACTATATTATTTCATGTTCATTTCATATTTATGTCTATAATACAATGGCGCCCAATTACAAAATCTAAATGGACAATGCTTATCATGTTTACCTACGATCGCCGAGAATTGTAGGATTTACATCCCAGCTCCATAGACTGCTTAGTGAGCAACCTCAACCCAAGATAGGCTTTGCCAAGGCCTTGATGAACTGGGAATCTAAGATAGCAGGTTTCAACATGTTATTTTTTGAAACATCCCGAATCGAGTATGTCAGATGTTCGATTCAAATCACTTAAAGCTTTCCTGTGAAGATGGCTGGACAAAAAAAAATCCAAATGGTGATTATTTGCATGAATTTGCCATGGTAGAAGCTTTTGACAAATCCAACACTACAAGTACCAAGAATAAAACATATGGGGTGTTTCCAAAAATAATGGTAATCCCCAAATCATCCATTTGTTCATAGGGTTTTTCCATTATTTTCACCATCCATTTTGTGGGAAATACCACTATTTTTGGAAACATCCATATCATGATATCACCTTGTTGGTCCGGATTCAGTGACAAATAACTTCTCCATTGACCCCCCCGTTTCCCAATGTGGCAAACCGCCGCCTCTTGAGCAAACCACCCGTCTCCAAATGTCTGTGAAAGAAAACGATGTCTTCCTGAAAAGCGCTGACATACTGTTGATGGAAGAAATCCTGCACCAGTTGATAGGTAGTTGATCCCATTATTTACAGGGTTTCATACATGCTAGGTGGTGCAGGATTTCGTCCACCAACAGTATTTCTAGTGACAACTCGGTGGCAAAGAACACTCAAACAGTCGGGGATCTCAGCTGCACGGGCCCGCCCAAGCATTTCCATCCATTTCCCATATGAAGGGTTGGTTCACCCTGAAAAACCCTGTCTGTCTATGCGTAGCTAAGGGTTTTTTGAAGCATCCTCCTTTCATTCCTGGTGGTTTCAACCATTAGTCACAATGGGTTTCATCTTCCCTAAAGAAGGGTGAACTTCAAAATTCAACCACAACCGAAAGTTCTTCCCAATTAAGGCTAGCTTTTTAACCACCCTCTTGGTTTGGGGGTATATAGTTCCCCCATAAATCTGGGCCTTTCGAAAAATCCATTCACCCAACCAAGACCTGGTACCAGATGGGAATTACAACATTCATCATGAAAACTGGAGAAGAACATGGAGAAACTATCTGTTGACTGGTTTAACCAGCAGGTTTCATGGGACCCGGCAATCTTGGGGGTTCGGATCCCGGATCTGTGGACCTTTCAACCAACTTTCAGTGGTGTTCAGCTTCAATGACAAAGGGTGTTTGTTTGGTCATGGAATGCAGAGAGTCACCCCAAAAATGTATAGACCTTTGGGGATTCACCAGATTTGGGGAAATGGATGAACAAAAAAAGAAAATTCACCCCAAAAAAGAACCTTACGGGAAATTTCATCCAAGACTCCAAGACCACCAAACGAGACTACCACAGTACCAAGATGACTTGGATACTACCCCTCTTCCCAGTGGCAAATTCAAGGTTTTTTTTGTATGGATTCCCTACTAAAAGAAATGTCATAATCCTCGTGGCGACTGGCATTGCGGGTGGGGGGGGGGGGTACTTCCAAAGTTATAAATACTTTGGTCCGTCTGAAAGCCATTCTGGCCGTCATACTTGGAGGATCATACCAGGACTTGCAAGTGGTTAATAAGCATGGTTAGTAAGTCCCCTAGAGCTGGGGTTGTGGGACCCCTTCCACATGGCCGAACTTTATGGCTTATGAATTGGGGTTACTAACCACTCACTAACAGGGATGATCGTCCAAGTACAGAAAAACAGTTGAAATTTGGTAAAGTTTGGCGGAGTTTGGACTCTCTAAACATCGGGAGGTATTGGGAGTGCAGGCCCGCCCCAGCCACTCAAACCAAGCCATACGTTTGGATTCGACATACCTGTTGAACAGGCGGTGATTCCGATTCGTGGATTTGCCATAGTGGCCCACGAACCAACTGACCCATTGCTGCTCCTTCTCCCACATCTCCTTGTAGGTCTTGCCCTTGTGCGTGTTGCCGAAATTGATGGTCAACTGTTCCATCTCGTAGATTGACATGGGCTCCAACTCGGCAAGTGGCACTTCGATCTTCTCTTGGACACGTTGCAACCTCTGGGCCAACGATATACTTGAGATGCTTGAAGGGAAAGGAGAACGATCGAGCGAAAGTCTTTGAACCGGTCACGTCTGCTGGTTGATCAGCAGCGCCCCACAGAGATGCTCCCAAAGATGGTGCTTTTTTTCCCCCCAATCGACGACTTTTCCAGGTATTGAGCCGAGCCACACCAACAGAGGTATCTTCCGTGTATCCACCCACGCGCTCCTCGGCGGACAACACGGGCACCCAGAAAACGGTTCCGCGGTTGTGGATGGACATTCCAACGTGGATGGTGGAAGAAATCCAGCGGTTGCACCAAGTTGATATATGGTAGTTAATCCCATTATATGTACAACGTGTTTTTATACATCCCAGGTGGGTAAACTCGCCGGATTTCTGAACCATCAACAGTATCATATCAATGGCTTTGTTGTTTTTGTTTGTCTCCCCCCAAAAAAATCTATAGCATATAGCCCAGAGGATTCATGGGATTGGTATACCAGCTCCCGTGGATCCGTAATGGGATATGGCCATACATTGTTGACGATGTGCTTGACTGTGTATGGACCCGACATGCTCCAAAATTCCGGTTGGCTGTTGAAAGCAAACCTTCGTTGGGGTACTTGGGAAAAATCATCCCAGGACTTGTAAATGGTCAATAACCATAGTTAGTTAACCATAGTTAGTAAGTCCACTAAGTAGGGTTGTGGGACCCCTTCCAAATGGCTTTCTATTGGCTTATAAAAGGGGGTTCCTAACCACTCACTAACTGGGATGATCCTCCAAGTACCCTCCTGGGGATGATCACATATCCCGTAATTTTGAGTCATGGATTCCTTTTCCCGCAAGGGATATGTTGATTCCCTACAAAATATATTTGTTCAGAAAAACTGTTTCAGCCGTCCTGCAATTCAGGGACGCCAAACAACATACTTCTGATGGGTTTTCGAGACAACAAAGAACAAAACACTGATATGAATTGATATGATATGATTGATATGTCAATCAGAACTGCCAACCGCTGTATCATTCAAGTGAAGGAAACTCTGCCACCAAAACTTTTGGCCTTGGGCAAAACTAGGTAGAACACAGACTATCTCTGTTCCCCATCATCAACTGACCAAACGCCCCCCGGAAACCACCTGTTCCAACAAAATGACATCGCTCATGGAAGTGGCCCGGTAAGATGGGTTTGAAACCTCATTTTCAGGGGACCTCTTGAACCAACGAACCAGGGGGGTCATCATGCTTAAAACATCTTAAAACCAAACTTTCGAACTAGATAGATACTAACTTCCAAACAAAAAAGAGTCCCAGATCTCACGATGATACATCCACGTGGGGTGTAGCAGTGTGACTTCACGAAAGCGTTGCGACGTCCTCGGCAACGGTACGGTTAAGTCTTGTGATACCAGGATGTTACTGGTGAGTGGCAAGGTTGTAACTTTCAACTTCTGACTTATAACCCACTTATAACATCTTTTTAACTGGGATATCTTGGGGTTGTACTCTGGTTACTAACCTTTGAGGGGCAGGTTCACAGGGATCAAAATGCAACTTGTACTTTCCCAACTGAGGCTTGATGTTGATTGCTGTGAACATCACAACCGGCATTACGTAGGTGGTTTCAACCTTAAATAATACCTATATGTAAATGTTGCAGTAGCTTTGTTGGTTTCAGGGCAGCAAAACCACTTTGGCAAATGAGGGACTATCATAAACGCAAATTCACAACAACAACAACAACAACAACAACAACAACAACAACAGCGGTAATGGTACACACCCAAAAAACTACTGTAATATGTCCCCCCAAAAGGGACTATTTCAATTTCAATAGGAAATACATCTTCCAACCATTGATTATCAGGGGACATGTTACTGTAATTTTTTGGGGGGTATTCAACTAAACACGTTTTGGACATTTCTTCAGCGATCCAGCTTTATCAAGATGTATGAAAAAAAACTGCGAAGAACAGTTTGGGCATTTTAACAACCCACCTGCAACCTAGATTTTCCTGAAATAAAGGGATTTCCCGAAACCTCAGCTACCTTTTGCGGGCCCAGGTCCTGTGAGGTTGCTATAATTTGACAAGATCCCTATGTTTGTAGGATGGAGAAGATATATTCAACCCTTCCTAAAGAGTGGGAAAAAAAACAACGAAACAACCTCAACAGGTAACAGGTCAAGTATCTCATACCTCTCAAGTAAAACAACCCGTTTGGATCTTACAGATTTTCGGATTTTCCTGAAAAGAAATTGGAATCATGTGCTTGGCATGTTCTCAATGATCAGTTAAAACAAACAGGTTTGGTAGTTTCCCGGTCATAATAAGGGACTTTGCGATCCGAAAACACCTTTTTCAAACTGTTTCCACAAACAGGAAAAACACCTTGATGTTTCGGGGGGTCCACTATTCGTCAGGAATCATCACCACCACCATCATCATCAGCGGGCTCCCTGTCACTGCCCTCCCAGAATTGCCAACCGAGGTTCAATTGTTCGTCGGTCATTTCGTTCAACCACTGAGTGTATCGTGGCGTAGCATCCTGACAGATGCGTTACGAGGAAAGTGAAAAATCACCCGCGACAGGGATCAAATGACTCTAAACTTATGGCCCTCCCAACTACCCCCACCAGAAAAAAGGGTTTAATAATTTAATAAAGATGGCCAATAACCCCTTGATAAGCCCTTATTTCTGGTTGGGGGTCATTTTGATGGGGCTGACCCTTATATTTTTGTTGATAGATCACGCTTCACCATTGAAGCTTGCAGTTAGTTCCAAAAAAACTCCCTAGTCTAAAACGCCATACCTTATAGCGCCTCTACCACGTTTTTGGATGATGTCCCTTTTGACAGGTATTATCTACCAACACCACAGATTGCGATACCTATGACTCACCTGGAACCCTAAACAACCAGTTTTTAATGGATGTTCGGTGAAACAACCATTTCCCAGAGTAAAGGTTTTGAAATCATCCAACTGATTTCCAACCATTATGAAAGTGGATGTTTCGGGTACTATGCGGCATACCTTTTGGTGACTTTACATATTCCCTTTTCGTTTTCACCTGGGGAAACTCCCCCGGTTTCACCATCTCTCGCGGGGGGAAACCTTCAATTTCATGCCTTTTGGCCTCCGGCATCCTTACGAAACCACTCCCCAGCAAAGTTCGACGTTGATCCTCCGATGGCCTCAAGGTCTGAATGGTGGGGGCCCCTTACAAATACCCCCAGTGGTGAAGATTTCAAGGGTGAAACATCTACGTACTTCCCCCAAAAAATAACCATAGGGAATCCATGGGATTGATATTAATTGAACTTAAGTTGAATTGGTTGATTTTTATACATGGTAGGCAGCCTCCATACATGGATGCTATGGAATTGTTTGGCCTCGAGTACCCATGGGGATTGGCAGCCAAGTTTAGGGGGAATCACCCGAGCAGAGTGAACCAAACCCTTATGGCATTCCAGTATATTGATTGGTGCATAGGGATCCTCATATTGGCTTATTACAATCCCCATATAAGTGGGTAGTAAAATCCTCTAGGTAAAACAACCAACCAGGGTAGTTTTGAACACTGCTCACCTCAAACTCTTTCCCAAATGTCATTTCTCCAGGTTTGCTGACTTTTTTTTCAGCATGCCTCAAAAAAAAAAGGACTCCAACTATACAAAAACACTGCTAGTTTCTGACTAAAAAACAACCTCGACATGACCTAAGATTGATAGGTTTATATGATCATCCTTAAACAAGTTCAGTGAACAACTTACCCTGCTTTGGGGCTGAGTGAGTTTGCACCACCACGTTTTCTTTTTTTTGGTGAACAATAGGATCCAACGCCAACACCCTGGAAGTCTAACCACCAATTTAATTTTATAGGTTGGTTTACTAGTTTCACCATGTTTTCATTACTTAAGGGATCTTAAGATCACCCAAGAGGAAGCGGCTACCATTTTCGGTTCAAAAAAAAACATGCGACAAAAACTTCGGTGTTTTCAAATCGGGAAGTTCCAGCTGGGAAAACCAGAAAAAAAACTGGACGCCAAAAAAAAACGCCTTTTGCAAAGCGACAGGTTTCGTAACACTTCGAGTTGATGCTCTAAGCGTTCCTTGTGCATCACATCATCCGCATCGAAGCGACATAGGAAAGGACCTCACCGAAAATCCGAACGTGGGGGGAAGGTTCAGTCGATGAGAAACGGAAAGGACCCGGGGGAATGGACCCCAAGAGGTTTTTTGTAGGTTCAAATGATGTGGGTACAACGTACTGTTGATGGTTCACCAGTTGAGGTTGGTAGTTTATCCCAGTTTTTACAGGGTGTTTATACATCCCAGGTCTTGCAGGATTTCCTCCATCAACAGTATGAATATCCTGATGTGGGGTAAAATATGATCTATGGACAACATATTAATATGACGAATACAGTATATTGTCATATATTGCCTATAAAATCCTACAGTATGTTTTTTTTCTTAAAACACATATCATTGGCAACCAGTCTTGAGGGGTTGACTAGGCCTGCTCCAAACCTAGCTGACCCCCGCCTAAAAAAGAAAAACATAGCGATTCTTAGTAGGAAAAAAAACCAAGAGATTTCAGGCTTCCTAATTTTGAGGTATACCGATACAAACTTGGCGCTAGTAAGCAACAGCTTGTACCATCTCCCCCTGAAAAATGGAAAACATGGAAACCCTGCTCCAAAGCAACAATCATGGCAACATCAACTTCCATCTATCCAAAAAATCAACAGTTTCTGTTGCCAAGAAAGAAACCACCAATCATTCACCAACATGAACCAAGACAGCTTCCCCTTTGTTTGTCCGCCGGTACCAAACCAAGAAGTGATTGAATCCAAATTGATGGAGAGCTTCTGCCAATGCCACCATTGAAGTACACTGAGGTCGGTTGACGTCGATACAGTAAAAACAAACCCTGGAAGTCGTTGCCACCATTTCAAAAATGCAGGTTCCTTGTGGATGATGATACATCCCCACTAAAATACTGGTGGTTCCGAAACCAAACAAAAAATGGTGGCCAAGGACTTCCAGGGATATACAGTAGGTGTTCCTTCCCCAAAATATGGTGCCTTACACAATCGAAAAGGCAAAGGCTTGGAAACTGCACCTTTGAACCCTTTGGTTCAGAGGAGATAAACCCTTGCTGTTTTCTGATGCATCCAGTCTTTAGGTTGAATGGCGGCGTGAGGGATTGCTGGTGAAAAATATGCTGGTTTCAACATGGGTTCATCTTCTCCAAGTTTAGGGGTGAACATTAAAAAATATTTGAGTTGCCACCACCCAGGTTAATTCTTGGGGGAGTAAAAGCATCCGTTTTTCCAGCATCAAATCGACGAACTTTCATGAACTGGGAGACCCATCGCACCCTTCCTTTCCCCCAAAAATGCTGCTCGTGTATGAAACGTGATGAACATACATAACTCCAATCTACAGTGGTGCATGGGAGGGTTTTACACATATCTCAAGAGGGACCGGCAATTATACCCGTTTCAAATCACTAGTCTTCCAAATATCTTGTGGGTCCAAACACCTCCTAAGAAGTCCTTTTAGAAGGTCCAAACCAAACACCTCGTAAGATCTTCCAAGACTAGGCAATGATCGTATGAAAATCAAGCTCCACATCATTGAAAACCTGTACCCAATCCTTGACATTTGAGATCATTTCAGAAAAGATTTCCACACCTCCCAAAGTTTGAATGTTTGAAACCAGGGGGCCCTTCGAACCGGCACGAATTTTCTCCCATCCAACTTGGATTTTTGGTCCTAAACATCGCAGGTGAAACACATCCTTCAACATTTTTTGGGAGTGTCACAAACCCAGGGAACTAACTAACGTATCCTACCGTAGGGGAAGTTCGGAAAATCAGTGACTCAGAAGTCCTGGCTTTTAAGGGGAGATGTGATCGTTCCCAGGACGTGTAAAAAAGAAAGCTCCAAAAACACATGGGTGTTTCCAAAAATAAGGGTACCCCAAAATGGATGGTGAAAATAATGGAAAAGAAGGAAAAGCCTATTAAAATGGATGATTTGGGGGGAAACCCCACTATTTTCGGAAACATCCACATCCCTACAAGTTCTCATCCCTTTTTAGCCAATCAAAACCCTCCAATGAGTTAATGAGACCTTAATAACATCGATCCAAGTTCAATCCCCTCCCAGTTCGCCCCCGTTGAAGATTGTCGAGGTACCACGGCTTTGAGAGATGGCGCTATTGCAAGCGAAACCTTGAATGTCACGTTGCTGACAGATGATCCCATTGGATCCATGGATGGTATATTGCCCCAGTAACAGTGAACACATGTAAACACTAGGATTCTTACATATATATTGATAGTTGAATTCCTATAAACCTTCATTGAAATCACTGTAATCCTGGAGTCGGGGCCAGTGGAAACCTACCGTTTTTTTAGCTTCATACCTTGGTTGACCTTTGGAGGGTGATCGTCTCCGCCGCCAAAAAGGCTGCGTGGATTTCATGCTGGTTGGGATGGGCAACTTGGCAACTCCCCCACCCTTGGTGCAAAATATGAATCTATATATGAATCTATATATGGGTGTTTCCAAAAATAGGGGTGTTTCCACCAAAATGGATGATTTATAATGGAAATCCCTATGAACAAATGGATGATTTGGGGGTACCATTATTTTCGGAAACATCCATATGATTTCCTCGTCACAAAAAGGAAACATATGGAAAAATGGCTCATCCGGAATCCTGATCATGAATGCTCCTCATCACCCATCAGCACAGCACAGCTGATCATAGTCAATCTCAGAATTCACCCATCTACCTGCCTTGAAAAGCTGCAGGTAACTTCTTCCCATAAGAATCAGCTGGGACCCTCCGACCCTAGGGGGGTGAATGACTCGGTTTTTTTCGCAGGGGCCCATCTGGGATCTCCAGTTCCCACCAGTCACTTGAGATCCTTCTTAGGGTTTGGTCATTTTGATTCAAGGTGCCAATCCCACATGGCACCCCTTTCACGGAAGGCCCTGTGTCTCCATAGCCAGCGCTTGTTTGACCGGTGCGTCGCACATAAGCCTCGCGGCGTTTCGCTTGCCACTCCTCCTGTGAGATCTGGAGCGTTGGATCACATGACAGATCAACTGTATGGATATGGCTTAAGGGAAAGCCCACCCCCCCAAAACAACCTTATAAATCCTCATAAGGTTCATTCCTGCACTTTTGGTACCTGAAACGTTTGGTGATTTGGGGGGAGGGTTTTAGCTATTGAGTTTGAAGGGTACCTCTTCAGGGAAGTCACATATCGCATCAACTCAAACCTGTAAAAGGGATGTGTGATCGTTCCCAGGAGGGTATATAAGGGATTTCTTCCACCAGGTTTTCCAGTTTTAGCTTGGTGGTTGTTGAGCCTTTCACATTTAAATCAAATAAATGCCGCATGAAAGGGGCATGTTTGCCCCTGGAATCACGGAAGCACCAAGCAGCCGTGATCTTTTATTGAAAGTCTAATGAAGGATGTTATATCCCAGTACGCATCCATGGGACGATAGTACATTTACCTACTAATTTACCATTTAAAAATCAACCCTTCATGTAGGTAAATACACCGTTCATCCCATGCATGGTATCTAGCGACATGGACCCAAGTTATTGACCACCTAACCGCTGAATCAACCCACAACTTATCGTCCTGGTAGGTCAGAAGGGTCAGAGAAATTAGACAAAAACCACCAGGGGACCGACATAACACCATGTACAAAGACAAAGGGGGCCTTGATAGGAAACGATCATCCTTTCATTTTGCAATTGTTTTGGCATCTTTTGAGGCGTTGAGGCAAAATACAGCAGTTTTTTGGGGGGTAAGGTTCTCGGAGCTTCTAGGGGTTTGGTGAATGTACCTTGAGATTACCCTCCCGAAGCTTAACCAACACCGCCCCTGAAAAAAGGGTTGAAAGTTCCCCTGCAAAATGGTGGTTTCAAAATTTTCAAATATCCTTTCCTATTGGGTTTCGGTAACTTTTTCAGGGGGTCTTGCTGTTAAACTTCCCCTGTACCCTCCCAGAATGTAATCCTGGCAAAAGGAGGTCCAGCTCGCCATCCCTGACCCTAAAAACTGAACGCATGGTGGCCACTGGAATCCTGGGAAGGGGGGCAACATCACAAAATGTAGCTATGATCTTTTTTCACCCTGTCCCTTTGACATCATAAAGTGGTGTCAAAAACAATCATATTAATATCAAAACTCCTTTTAGGGTGAAGTTTCTTTTGATTTACCATCATTTAAAGGCCACTTAAGGGTGAGAATAAAACCCACCCACAAAATCCAGGTCCTTTGGAAGCTGCCAGCAGGTCTCACAATAGCGATGGCTGCTGTTCTTCTTGAACCGCAACACCTTGCAAGCTTGTCACAGGAATCCTGCATAACTTGAGATAAAACCATGATACACATGAGATACTGTTGATGGTTCAGAAATCCCAAACAAACACCTGGGATGTCTAAAACATCGTAAATGATGGGATATCTACCATATCAACTGGTTAGCCGGATTTCTGAACCATCAACAGTATCTTCCGTGTTAGTGCTGGATGTCTTCCAACAACAGTATACCTGTATACCAGTCTCACTTGTCACTTGGGGTGTATGCACCTCCCAGAATGCAATCGTGACTACTAAGATTACATTTTTGTTGGTGAAAGGATGCCTACTAACCCGCGGGATACACCATGATATGCCCAAGTGATAATCAACCCATATGCCCCAAAGTTCAACTCTGGGATTGTCTCTCGTTGGCACTCGAAAAAAAAGAGTCCATGTTCTTCTCTCACTGAATGAAACTAACATAGCACCTGAAAATTGATGCTTGGAAGATGACATGTCATTTTGGGATGACCTATTTTCACGTGCTATGCTAGTTTCAGGGAGGGAGGGTATCTGAGTCTCTGTTGGTGGATGAGTTTTTAAGAAAATGATTTCTAATGGTAGGCCAGCTTCATAGAAACCATGATTCATTCACTGCCTTCGATTAATTTTACTATCTATAAATTCCCCAAAGAACCACAAACACCGCCGAAAAATGGTTTGCTTCCGCCTCTTTCAACAAAAAACCATCTGGGCAAAAAATTAAAAAATCGCCCAAACCAGGGGGATTTTTTTGAAAAAACTGCACCCCAACCTTTTCGTCCCACACCAAAAGTTGGCTAGTTGGCGGTTTCAACTCAATTTGAAAAAATATGCTCGTCAAAATGGATCCATCTTCCCCAAAATTTGGAATGAAACAATTAAAAAAAAGGAAACCACCATCTAGCATTTCATCAAAACAAATGGTGCAAACCCTTTTGGATGATGAAAAAACATTTAAAAAACCATTTGATCGGCTTTCCACCTCCGGCTCCTTCAGCTGCCCGCACAAGCCACACGGGGTTTCCATCGGACTCGTCGGATCCGGCGTCGGCCCCTCCACCGTGGCATCGGCCGTGGCCCAGGCCTCGGCGCGGCGTTCGCCGCGCGCGGCGGCGGCCAGGCGTGGGCGATTGACGCCCAGGGTGAAGGTCAAGGTGTCCTCAAAGGAGGCCCGGTGGACCCAAGGCACTCGGGAGGATTTCATGCGCAGTCAGTGAAAACCCATTGATCTAAAAAACCATTTAGGATCCCTAAGAAACCCGGGACTCGGGACATTTAAAGGTTTGAAACATCAGGGTTTTTAACAGGTGGAGGTTGAACCCCTCTTGTATGGGAGAAGTTGTGGGGTTGCATCAACCAACCAAAAAACAACACATGCTGGCTGGGCTTCAAGTCGAGTTTTGGACAATCTTTTCCCTTCAACCTGGATATGGAATTACCTGTTCAGTGTTGCAAGTCGTTTACATGCTCCCCCCAGTAGTGACTAGCTAGTGGCTAGCGGTCAACCCCAAACCTAGCGCTCATTTGCTATTTATAATGAAAACGGGTCACTTTTTTTTCTAAATATAAATGCTCGCTACAAACCACCAACCAGGACCAGTTACATTTATAGCCACTTGTTTGGTTAGGAAGTTGGGTTTAACATTAAAACATCACTGCAACGTCACCCTTACACAGTGGTACCCATAGCGGTAGTCATGGGTCACCCTACCATGAAGATAGATAAGATAGGTAGGAAGCCCTGACTTCATGGGATGCGAATACTCCAATTTCTGACAAGGGTTGCCCTGGGATGTATAAAAACCCTGCAAACCATGGGATAAACCACCATCCTCAACTGGTTAGCCGGATTTCTGAACCATCAACAGTATTTTAGGCTTCAAATCTAAAAACTAACAAAACAACTCACCAACTCCAGTTACTACAACTTAACTACCAAGGCAACAATTAACTTGTAAACGATGGAGTCGTACATGTATGAATGTAATACATATACAACAAAAAACGAAGTGTCCAACACACCACCAAGTTTACACCTTAGTTAAAACTCCACCCGGGCCCGTTGTTTTGAGGGGAAACCACCACCCCATGTTCCTCACCACCTTTTTGCTTCCATGGCACTAGTAGGTGGTTTCAACCCAAACGAAACAAAACATGCTAGTCAAAATGGATCATTACCCCCTAGTTTAGGGATGAATGTAAAACATATTTAAGAAACCACCATCTAGCATTTCATTAAAACAAAAAGGTGCTTCCTTTTGGATGATGAAAAACCGTTACTTGAACAATGGAGAAACTCGCAAACCAGTTCTCTTAAGAAACCGCCATGTAGATCGGTAACACTGATTCACCTACATTTTACCATAAAAATAAACCCTTCATGTAGGTAATCATACCATACCCACCTGAAGTTTAACGTCGCAATTTTGCCCCTCAAAAAGTTACGCTACGTTTCCCCGATAGGATTTCGGATATTTGAAAGCACCATTTTGCCCTTGGAGGATCATCCCACTTGGTAAGTGGTTAGTAACCCCCCATTCATAAGCCATTTAGGCCATTTGGAAGCGGAATAACCCCATTTAGGGGACTTACTAACAATGGTCACAATGGTTATTAACCACTTACAAGTCCTGGGATGATCCTCCAAGCAGGGAAAAAAATCTCAACCCCAAGGCTCCGGAAAAGCGGTACAGAGTCGTTCTTGCCATCGCTCCAAGATGCGAGCAGATCCATCGCTACTGCCATCATCGAAACAGCTGACCTGGTGATAAGCTGAGCCTGGAGGGGATCCGTGGGATTGGTATATATTGCATATTCCATGGGACTGGTATATTTATATATATATATGGGAATACCGGAATACCTATAAAATCTATAAACAAATGGTTGATTTTTATGAGACTGGTATACCTGGATCTTCCTTTTTGTGTGTCAAAATTTGCATATCTGGAAGATCCAGGTAGAATGAATATATGATGGGAATACCTATAAAGTCTATGCAAAAATGGTCGATTTTTCTCATAAATTAGTTGGCAAATATACCAACAGATCGTACGGGTATTAAACCCTAGGAGCTCATAGGTTTTGTGAAAAGATGTTTCAGTTCGTGCGCCTCCACAGCACCACCCTTGGCTAAAAAGCTCTGCTGCAAGATGCTGTCGAAGGCCTTGCAAAAGGTCTTTTTTTTTGCAAATCCAGTTGGATGGTAGCTTTTTAAGGACGAGGATGTTTGCAAAGATTTATCTAACTGGCGTGAGTGGTTTGAAAAACATGAGGATGATTGCAAGGAATTAGATCATTGTTGCTACCATCTGCTGGCTGTTACTATCCACTTCCCCCATCGTCTTCTCAGGTCTTTAAACACATTGGTGTTCAGTAATGTTTTGGAAGATTAGCGAAAGAACATTTGAGCAAACGTTTGGAGCAAACCTTTCAAGAATCATGAAGAACATGTCGAGAAGGATATCATTGCACTTGGATCTTGCGACATGCTCAAAAAAGGTTTGTCACCACTGTTGAAGGATTGTTTTTTTTGAACGTTTTTACAAGGAATGACTTTTACGTAAGAGGCCATTGCTTTCAAAAGGAACAGCGAATTCTGAATTCTCCCACTCTCAGAATCTAATCTACTCAGACTTCATAAATGCCCTAGTCTTCCAAATACCTCCTGAGGTTTGGTGTTTTAGATATGATTTTAGGGGTCCAAATACCTCCTCACCAGGTGCTTTGAAGCCCAGGGATGGATCTATCATGTGGGATCATGTTTCAAGTCCTGACTCCTGACTATCGATACCAATGGTGATTTTTCAATGATGATGAATCCAAAATGGTAGAATTCGTAAACAAAAATCAACAACGAAAAGAAATCCCATAAATTGTGGATAACTACCAACCTACTGTTGATGGAAGAAATCCTGCACCAGTTGATATGGTAAAATAACCCATTATTTACAGGGTTTCATACATGTCAGGTGGTGCAGGATTTCTTCCATCAACAGTATCAACTGGTGCTCGTAATACTCCCCTCAAACATGTACCATTCGCCACCGGTCATGTACCGTCGTTCCCACCTCGTCCAAAAATGCTTCTGCATTGTAGACAGGCAGAATGATTGACACGTCGGGCGGGGCCGGGACACCCCGGACAGGTTGACCAGCCATGGCGACCAGTCATGGAGGGTAATAGACATAAAGGGAGAAAAGGAAGGTGAAGAAATTCACGACTTCCGGATTACTTCCGGTTTACTTCCGGACGTTTCTCTTCACCTTTTGTATCCTTTTGTAAATATCGAAATTGTTTTTTGGTGGCTAAACATCTGAAATAACTCACAAGAATTCCACAGCTAAACTTCAGATCCCCTGACCAGCAGAAACTACCAGAATCGAAGTTCTTTGCTCAGTGAGATGGTCCCAAGATTTAATTGCGGGGTAATTGACATTCCCGTCCCATCCCTGTATGGTGTATTACCCTGCATTTGGTAGATTCTTCTGGAACATGTAGGTACATATACCAGTCCCGTGCTTGGTAAGGGATTAGATTGAAAAGCAAATTTCAATTTACTTTCGAAAAAATACCGATCCACACCGATACGAAACCACCAGTTCTTTCTGTTTTTCCCAACAAGGTTTTGGCCGGTTTTTTGGTCGGATTGCCAGGGAGTTTATCCTTGACTTTCCAAACTACGGTTGGTCATATTGACAGTATGGTACTGTTGATGGAAGAAATCCCAAACAACCACCTGGGATGGTGCTAAAACCCTATAAATCTTTGGATAAACTACCAACCTCAACTGGTGCTTGCCGGAATTCTGAACCATCAACAGTCTGGCCGGGAGTTTGGACATTCCGGATAAAAGCTTTGGAATTTATCGGCAATTTCACAATCCTTATGTTTCTTGCGGTGAGCCATTCACACTTGGGAAAAATCCCCCAATTGCAATGGTATGCATGAAGTACTCAGAAAAAAATCATGTTACACCAAAGTGACGCCCATGTGATAGGCCACGAAGCTTTTAGCCATAAATGCGTCAGGCCGAAGCAACAAAGGCAAAATCTCGGCACTGCCCTATTGATGGTCTCAACATACGTATCAGGAAACCCCTGGATCCAAGTTACCCATGTATTTTCGGCCATTTCTTGATTGGGGTCCCATAACTCCATTTATAAACCGGGCTAGGGGCCCACCTTTTAACAGTGGAACCAAAACCCCAAACCCCCTTAAGTCGCATGAATGGGTTGGTTGCTTAAGAGCGCCAACAAAATGTAGGGCTCATTAGAAACCACATGGACATCTGGAAATAGACAGCTTTTCATCCCCACATCCTCCCAAAAAAACTCAACAACCAAGGTCAACTGGACATTCACCAACCCCAACCCCCTTTGAGTGGGTTCACCCCCAAACCACAGCAAATCCAACGCACTCAGGTACAACATGGGATTTTATCGATGCATGTCATCCTTCAAAAGCACCGAAACCAAGTTGAACATAATTCATGTTAACATGCCCCCCTTGTGATGTCTCATCCCCTCCCGCACAACGACATGGACATGGCAATGCTGTTGGTCTTTCCCTAAGGATCCATTTGTATAGCCGTATAGAACCCGGGATGGGATTTCCCTATAATCCTATTACCGATTGGGATGGGATTCTTGGACCATCCAGAACTGGCCGGTCCAATGGCCGGTTATATCATGTCATGACCGAAACTTCCCCTGCCCCAAAACAAGGCCAAAATTCCAAGCAAAACAAGGGTCATTCGGGTTCTAGGTACATATTGTGGGCCTAAATGATAATGAATGAACCAACCTGCAAGAAACCATACAACGACAATTGGAAGAATCAACTACATGGTGGTTGAACCAACCCATTTGAATCATACGATACGATCGTCGAATTGGGTTCATCCTGCCCCAAACAGGGGTAAATATCAAAAAAAGAGGTAAATGAAACCACCACCTAAACATACCTAGATTAAGTATTTTGCATTCAAAGAAACATGTGATTTCCCTTGAGTGTAAATACATGCGATATACCACCACCAGGACCTAAATATCAAAGGGCAATTTTATGACCCCAGTTTATGAACCCAAATAATACAAAATTTAGGGCACAGGCACCATGGGTTCATATTTGGGGGGCTATAAAACAAGTCTTTGAAAATATATCATGGTTTTCCATGGTTTTCCCACTAAAAATGATCATTTTGGGGTGGAGATTGGGGGTACCACCATTTAAGGAAACACCCATATGTGATTTTCCCTTTGCTTCTCTCCCATCTTTCCCAACAAATTCCTTCGAGCAAAAGGCACCACATAGTTCGGAACTTGCCTCAATTCTTCAGACCCAGGGCTTTGGCGGATGATTTGGCGACCAGGATTTTCCGATTAAGGGTTACCATAGTAAATTGATTACAGTATACTGTATATATATATATACCTAGACCTTCCAAAGGGTGCCAACTGGTTCCTAAAGGGTGCCAATTTACCATCCCTTAGGGTTCATTGGCACCCTTGGAAGGTGCTGGTATATAGTTGGATTATAAACNAAATATTTTTAATCTATATCTAAAAGATGTTTTGATACATGTTACTGTACTTACAAATTACTGTAAATGATATGAATATCAAAGATTATAAATCAAACAGTGCAAATTGTAAGCATCATACATAATATAAGAATAGCTCTATTGTATATACACGGCTCTGTTTTGTTTCCTCGGTCTAATCTCCTTGCGAAACGGCACCCATTTTCTTGGGAGCAAAAGGAAAAAAGAGCACAGCTTCCAGGTGTTGGTTTATGTAAGCCCTGTACCTACAATGACTGATGTAACCTGAACCCCCCCACCCCAGAAATAAGGATTTAATAAGGGCTTATTAAGGGGGACACCTAGGGGTTGATAAGCCCTTAGTAAGGCCGGCTATTTCTGCGAAGCTTAATGGGGGAGTAGGCCGACTGGCGATTAACCTAGGCCATCTTTTGCGGCGTAGCTTGCGGCTTCATATCAACAAACATCATCATCTCTTGAATTAGAGTTTGGACAAGAGAGTCATGGATATATGGTAGACATTTATGATACATTATGAATAGAAAGGAACCTAGTCTATGATAATTCAGCTGGGGGGGATCCAAGGCTTACACCCATTTGAGCCATGAAAAAAGGGACCCGTTTTGTTGTTTCGGGGATTTGTTGATATATTTTCAAGAAGTAAGAGATCGGATGTTTTAGGACGTGGGCAACCATCATCATGCAATGCAGCGGGTATTTGTTCTTTCCATACTCATCAGGCAGAACCAAGCGCATCTTCGGCCGGAACGATGGACGGTTGTTGTCGCAGCCACAAAGCCATCTCGTCGTTTGGTTGGGCCATGTTCACAAAATATACAGGGAGGCGCTTCAATACTTCTTCCAGCACAAGGATCACCCGTAGCATAGCTGTGGCTTCCGGGGTAAACTCCACGTAGCGAACGTATTCTCGCTGATCCTCATCAGCACCTGTGGAAACAAATCCTCCCAGAATGCATTGTAAGGATCCCTATTAACGTCGGAGGTTCCTTTTCGTGGCTCGTTTAGACTTGCGACTTTTTGTTTGACCCAACTGGCGCGGGAAGAATATATACTGTTGATGGTTAAGAAATCCCAAGGCCAAGCACTGTTTGGATGTATAAAACTCTGAAAATAATGGGATAAACTACCAACCTCAACTGGTGCAGGATTTCTGAACCATCAGCAGTATCACAACAAAATTACATTCTAGCCCATATAATCCATGTATGGTATCTTTACCTATACATTTACCATAAATTTGAGCCAAATGTAGGTAAATCAATATTCCAGTCCCATGGAGCATTTAGGTATAATGATAATGTATTAAACTCATCTGAACAAATCGAGAATGCACATATTACTGTATAATTTACTGTATATGATAGGTGTTCGGTCTTGTATGCAACTCTACCAAAAGAGACAAACAGTTAACCTCAATGTCAAAACAACTCCAGAATTGTCAGAATTATCAAATGTCAACAATTTAACATCAAATGATAACATAATACTCCAGATCCATAAGCCGTCTGGGAAAACCACCATGGAAAATATAGAAATGGACGACTCATATCTTTACTACTTGAACACATCTTGAACATGCCAATTTTCTGCTAAAATGCTGGCTTGCTGGAACCTAAATTCCTATCCAATTCAACATCACCATCTCTGGGTGTATTTTTGGGCAATCCCTACACCTTACAAAACAGCCCGAACAACACCATGTTCGATGCACAAACCTCAACATACAATGTGCTTGTTGGGTATCGCACTTGCTTCGTCAGGGTTTACCGTAATACTGTAAGCTAGCACTTCAGGACCAACCTAGCTACACTTACAGTATAATCTTTCCCGTAGTTGACAAGACAAACATTTGTTCATACCATGACATTATGTAGCAAAAGGAATATTCCTT
This sequence comes from Breviolum minutum Mf 1.05b.01, assembly GCA_000507305.1. Lineage (NCBI taxonomy): Eukaryota > Dinophyceae > Suessiales > Symbiodiniaceae > Breviolum > Breviolum minutum. The sequence goes on along the minus strand of DF242696.1, from coordinate 8,707 downwards.
CACATTGGGTTCGGATCATGAGCCGAATGGTAGATTTTGAGATCATTGAAACGTAAGCTAGAGCAACTCTGTTTGTATATACTCTACATCTATCTGTATTCTACATGTCGTCTGGTAAATCTGCAAACAAATCTATGCAAGTCCTAGGGTTTTCATGAAATTTTAGGCACCAAAAAATGCTGCTTTTTTCAACCAAACAAATTCACAACTTCCATTCAGTTTTGATCAAAACACCAGCAGCGACACGAAACGTGGTATGCACCAAGGTACACAAGACCCGAATTGGGCGACAAGAGGACGGGAGGAGGAGCCTCAATGTTGTTGTAACAGTAGAGGATTTGCTTTAAACAAGTAAATCCCCCGAAAACTAACATGGATATCCAAAACTGGTTGGTGGTTTCAACCCCTTTGAAAAATATTAGTCAAAATGGGAATCTTCCCCAAATAGGGGCGAAAATACAAAATATTTGAAACTACCACCTAGAAAATTATGGTTTGGAAAAGATGACTCCTTAGAAATATGGCCATTTTTGGTATCCATGTTAAATTTCTGGGGTGTATACGGGTGGGTGGTTTCAATCCAATTGAAAATGTACGTCAAATTATATAGGCCATTTTCCGAGGTAGGGGTGAAATACAAAGTCTTTTTTCAACCGCCACCTAGTATACGTGTTTCTTTCTTGCTGGACCCCATGAATGAACAAAAAATATATAGGCAAAATATGGGAAGAATCACATTGGAGCATTTCTCCCCCATGGATCCGGGTTAAACACTTCAAAACTCTTGTTGAAACCATTTTGGAATCCCATTGCATAAAAATATGCCAGCTTCAGTCAACCGAGGAATCGCGCGCTTTTCCCTTGCATTTTTGAACAAAAAATTCCCTCAGAGTATCAACCTAGTGCTGTTCATCCAAAGTCTTAAGGAACAGGAAGCTTTGAACAAGCCGTAGCGTTCCCAAATTCACCAGTCATACAGGTTTGAATTTGGATTAGGGAAATCCAAACTGACCGTGATCTTCAAGTTCGGGTTGACTGGAAGACTTCTACGGTTATAACAAGGCTTTCAATTTTCAATGCAATCACCCTACTTGGAGGATCCTCCCAGGACTTCTAAATGGTTAAACGTAAATCCCCTAAGGATCGGGTTGCTCCCCCTTCCAAATGGCCTAAATTTGGCCGTGTAAATGAGGGTTACAAACCACTTACTAACAGGGATGATCCTCCAAGTAGTCACCTCCCTGATTGAGACCTTGAAGAAGAAGCTTTGATGATCTTTATAACAAAATATCCTTGACAAACACCTCTTACTCAGCCAGTTCGGACCATGGAATTAAGCCGTTTAAACTTTAAAATACATCCTGAATATCTTGGATGTTCTTAAGATGTTTGAAAAAGTACAACATATTGTAACAACGGTGATTTACCATGGCAGAAGGTTTAAAAGGAAAAACACCAAGACAAACAAATCTAGTTGGTGGTTTCAACCCATCTGAAAAATATCAGTCAAATTGGGAATCTTTCCCCAAGTAGGGGTGAACAAAAAAAAGTTGAAACCACCACCTAGAATCTGGAAAAGTTTGAAGCTTGGCAGTTTGGCCTGAGTAAGTTCCCCCCCAAAAAAAATTCCTCGGGCCGCCGGGCAAAGTTGCCGTTTGGAGCGCCTCGGTTTCGAACCAAAGTCTCGTTGGACTCCTACCCTCCACTTAGGAGGAGCATCCCAGGACTTCTAAATGGTTAAAAAAAACCATGGTTAGTAAGTCTCCTAAATGGGGTTGTGGGGCCCCTTCCAAATGGCCTAAATGAGGAGTCTTCCAGACTTCCAATCAGCTTGAGCATATGCTCGAAAGGTCGAGGTTGTCTTCGTGTTCAACGCTCTCGAAATGAAGATCACCATTTTTTCGTCTGATAGACCTTGACGTGAATCATGAGGGACATTGCGATGACTTGTTCATCATAATGTTTGCCTCTACTGTCTGCTCTTGGAATTCCTCTGTTCTCTGCAATGCAAGCATATGCTGCAAAGCGAAGAATCATTCCCAATTTGGGGAATTCAAATGTGGATCAACGAGTCTTTGGACAGAGAGGTAAAGGTCATGTGATTCAAATCCCCTGAGATGCAGGGCGTTTTTGGTCATTTCGCGACTGTGTTCAAAATAACATGCTGCATCAGCTGCATGTATCTCCAGAACGGCACCGTTGCCGGACTGATACGGCACGAGTTCGGTCGGGAGTATGACAGATTTGCACTAATTGCAGTCACCTCCGACAAAAAACCCGCTTCCAAACACAGTGGCCTTTTGCTCTTTACAAATGAATGCTCTGAGCTGTGGCATGGGGTCTGCCTTTGCGTACACCCAGTCACATTACTATACAAACTTGGTGAATAAAAAGGAGGCACACAGCCAACACACCAACCGGGACTCAACATGCATAACTGACTAAAAATCACGAGATATGATCATAATATATACTCCATGCCTTGTGCTAAATGGCTTATAAATGGGCATTACTAAGTACTTACTAACTGGGATGATCCTTCAAGCAGGGAACTAACATATCCCATCATGAGAAAAGGAACATAATCCACTCAAAAATGTCTTTAAAAGGGGGTTATGTTATAGTTTGAGGGGTGTATGTTTGTTCGAACCCCCCACCCATCTGATCAACCCAAAACAATGCCAACTAACTACTTGTACTGTCCATTCTATGTGATGTTTCACCTACCTTACTTTCCCACCCAGATTCCATGCTACTGGTTGGTTAAGTATCATTCGAATCAACTTGGTAGTAGCAAGCCTTGGACAGGAATTGAGGGTTTTGAGGAACCGCCCAATAGATTTAACCTACTCAGTCGTGTAGACTTGTAGGCAAATGAAAAACCCATCAGTCTCATCCCATGCTATCCTGATTGGTCCACCTGGCGTACAACTGCGCTGAGAAATGGACACCGTATTCCAGACTGAGAAGGTATCAGTATCAGGGGCTGCGAATGTCCCTTTCCCTGGACAAACATCACAAAAGCAGGTGATCCACGAAAAAAAACATCCTACTTTCCATTATACTGGCGGTTGAATAGGAATCCTCATAACAGTATATCATAATCCCTATATATACAGTAACTGGGTTATTTAATCCCTTACAATAACGCCTAAAACAACCTTTCCGGGGCCCTTTTTTTCAAAAAGCTCAGGTGGTTTATTTTAATAAACTTCAACCCCTTTTCGAGGCGATTTTTTAAACACCAAATCCTCACAATAAAGGGACATGTTTTTTTTTGCAAAGCCCGGAGTATTAGTATAGACTACTGGTTGGTGGCTTCAACCCCTTTGAAAAATATGAGTCAAATTGGAAATCTTTCCCAACTAGGGGTGAAAAAAAAACATGTTTGAAACCACCACCTAGTATAGACTATAGACCCCCAAATGAACCAGCAGTGAACTAATGTAACACATTCCCCCAACAAAAATCGATGATTTTGAGACCAAACTTTTTGGAACACACGAAACTAGTTCACAATGCCATAAGGTGGGCCGTCTTAGCCGCTCGGTATAAATGGAGTGAAGTGGGGCCCCCATAAATGGCCGAAAATAAATGGGAAACTGGAGTTATCATCACTCTAAGTGGAGTTATGGGCGCCTACTTATAACTATATAGTAGGGGCCCACCTTTGCAAGGATATACAGCTTTCAATGCTCACCCACTCCGTACTTAAGATTGGCTTAAACTGACAAAACGACATATACTCGCCAAGTGGTGATGCAATGCTGATTTCCTATGGTAGAACGTAACAAATCACCTGAAACAAATCCAAGTGCAACAGTTGCAAGTGCAGCTTAACATCAATTCCCTACAAAATATGTGATCTTCTGGACCAACGGTGCCAGTGTGGAAACTACATTCTTCAAAATGGGCTTCCTTTTTGCAGGGAATCGCCGTTTGCATATACAAACCATCCTTGGTGTGGTCTTATCTACAAAATATGTACAAACAGTACCTCTATTGATACGTACAGATCAATACTCCAAATCGCACAACAAGTACGCTGGAAGTCACCCACCATTAAAAAAAAAAGTGGTTAGATGATGAAAAACCCTTACTTAAAAAACACGTTGAAACTTGTTGCCACGAACCTATTGGCCTGTTGGACTCTGGGTCCCCGTGCTGATGGGGCGTTGTTGATAACCTCCACTTGGCACCTCGCACAATGGTGGATGGATTGACTAATTCTTCTTAGTGCTGAGTATGAAACACCGAGAGGAAAGCAACAATGGAGCACCAAACAATAACGACACCACCACCACCACCACCAC
>DF242695.1:19210-52473 GCA_000507305.1 Breviolum minutum Mf 1.05b.01 | reverse complement strand
AAAGAATGATGGATGACGCCTCACCAGAGGCTCGCGAGCTTCGCGACGCTAAGAAAAAAGAAAATGATATGAATAAAAGAATGGATAATTTCGCTAGAAATCTTAATGGAAATTTGAGAGGTAGAAATACTACACTATACTCTGAAGAGAGAAACATAGGAAACAAAGAAAAGTTAGAAGACCGTGCTGGTTTGAAGAATGCTTATGACAGTCCTAGTGGATTGTACAAGACAGGTAAGACTCTTTTCATAAGTGGTACCACTGGAAAGGATGGAAGTATAACACGTGATATACTAGATGATTTAATACACCTACCGAGTAGAAACGCAGAGAACACAGAAAAATACCGTGATGTAATGGATATGTTGAATAAATCTCCTGAAGTGTCAAGATTAGTTGGGCACTCGCTCGCCAGTGCTGTTATTAACAGAATAAATGAACTTCAACCAAACAAATTTGAAACAACAACTTATGCAACTCCCGCAGTAAAACCTAAAAGAAAAGGAAAACAAGACCCCCGCAGAAGGGATTGGCGAAATCCGAATGACCCTGTTAGTATTTTGGATGGCTACGCTATAACATCTTCATTTGATGACCCTAACCCTATTGTTTCACATGGGTTCGCCAATTTTGCTGGTAATGGCTTGAGTAGGATAAGACCTAGCACCAACATTTCTAATGGGATTAATCCAAACAATATGTAAGTTATATTAATATAAAATGTTTCACAGAGTAGATTACAAAAATCAACCAAAGCCAAAAATATCATCAAAGGGTATGAGTAATTATGACAAGCTTCAAAAGTCAATGAACGAACCTTTAAAAGACTATAATCAAATAAAAGATTTAGTAGAATTAGAAAATAATAGTATAACAAAGTTAAGTAATACAAGTAATACAAAATCAAAAAATTATTTGGATGTGAGTACTCACAAGCTACGCGACATGATGCCACATAAAAAAGGTAAAAATATAAAATAATTTCTATATAAGAATATATAAAGATGGATAACGTAGTTTCAGAAGCACAAGATACAATGATAAACCAATTAAACTTCGGTTTGCCCGAAACAAGTCAATACATCACAGACCGCCGTTTTGTAAATTACTTCCCTTCAACGTCATCAACATATAGTTCTCAACAAGGCAACCAAAATATGAGGTTCTATATTAGTGGTGATTCGAATTCTTATCTCGATTTAAGCAGTATTAGGTTGTTTGCTACATTACAAAACAACGAAGAAGGTTTTGAAAATAGGGCTAAATTCTTAAGACCATTAGGTGGATTACATTCATTCTTTCAGAGATATCGAGCAAGTGTAGGCGGACAGATGGTTCAAGATATTACGGAATATAACAGGCACTGTGAGACCTACAAATCATTTAAGTCAAGGGATGTTAATGAAATGGATGATATAGAAAGTAGTGTTAATCCTAGCTGGGATGATAACCATCATAAGTATGCTAACGGTTTAGATAACTTTGTATTTCTTAATGAAGCCGGCGATGCTATTGGTATAAATGCAAACGGAGACCACAATGATTGGGGCAAGATTGGTTTCAGACATACTCGCCACTCTTTATGTGGCATTCCGGGTAATAAAGGTAAAATGAGACTAGGACATAAACCAGTATGTGGATTGCTAGAGAGTAATTATTACTTACCTCTGCGATTTGCTCCTTTAGAATTAGAATTCACAATCGTTAGCGACCCTAATGAACCTATTGTAGTTCCTGAAGGAGATAAGCAAACCGACCCAACAGAAAGCGATAAAGAAGGGTATTACTTTCAAGCGGGTAATACTTCTGTAAAATGGGAGTTGAATAATATAATCATTAGAGCAGAAGTTATTACATTAGACAATACAGTAGATAACAACATTACAAAACACTTATTAGAAGGACAAAGCTTGAAACTTATCGTGCCCCAATATCATACCCTGACCCAAAATTTCAATGTAGGAGGTGGAGAAATTAATATGAACATAGTAAAGTCAGCAAGCAAGTTGAGCACAGCATTCATAACATTATATCGTCAAAAACGACAAGGAGAAAGGTATGATGGTAAATTTTATGTTGATAATTACGTTCATAAACGTTATAATTACTTCTACAACCCGATGATTAATAGTGAAATCAATGACGGACCGGACGCACAAGCAGTAGCACTTCAAAGAGGACAAGGCTTTCAAGATTATACTAGAAATTTAAGCTGGCAGTTGCAGGTTGCAAATAAGAAGTACCCCGAATTTGAATGTCAATCTTTATCTGAAGCATTTTACTACTTACGAAGAACATTGCATTATATGAATGGCGACCAGAACTCACTAAATATTAGTTACTCTCAATATCGCTCAAATAAATTTATTATTGGGATGTCTTTTGAAAAGATGCAAGACACTTCATTCACAGGGACTAACACTAAAATGGGGAGCCTTATCGTATTTAAGATTAAGGCAACAGAAGGTGTATTAGCAGAAGCCGAGCAAATTCAAGAAGTGTTTATACATATGATATCTGAAGCTGTCTTAGAATTGACTGAAAGTGGTTCAATAGTTTACGATTAGCTTTGCTAATCCTAAAGAACTGTATATCACACAGTTGTTTACGAGTATCTTTGCTAATCCTAAAGAACTGCGTAGCAGTTGTTTACGATTGACTTTGTCAATCCTAAAGAACTGTGTATCGCACAGTTGTTTACGATTGACTTTGTCAATCCTAAAGAACTGTGTATCGCACAGTTGTTTACGATTTTTTTTTTATCTAAAATAATAATATATGTTTTAAAAAAAACTTAAGACCTAAAAGCAACAAACTAATGTCTAGATTAGGCGTTGAAAACAGCCCCTTACAACTACAGGAATGAAATGAATAAGAGCAACAAAAAATCAGATATACACGGAATATTTAAACATGGTTAAAAGACCAACTAGATGAAAGAGAGACTAGAGACAAAGTGATAACATTGAGAAATGATATAATAGAAGGAAACAAGAGAGCAAACTATAGAAATCAATTAGACATTGCAAATAGAAATATTCAAAGAGATAATCTAAATCATAACTCTATTGAACATATGCAACATCAAATAAATCAATTTAGAAATTTGCAGTTTACCTAGCATTATATAATTAATTTCTAATATTAATTATATAATGACAGCTACACTTAAAATGAATAACCCATATTCTAAAATAGGGCTAAAGCGTCGCCCTACATATGATGAAATAATTAATCTAATATCGGAAAATGAAACAATAACAGGTTCACTGCCCAACCGCGATGCAACATTTTTCAAGGGTAGTCCTGAAGGTAGCTTTTTCGATGGGAGCGACAGCTTAGAATTATTGAAGGATGAACAAGAAAGATTATTGTTAAAACAGATGGGAGAACTATTGTTAAGACAAAACTCAAGAAGAAATGGAACAACCTTTCACTCACAAAGAATGCAAAGCTTACCAGCAACATCACCAACGATAGAACAACCATCTCAACCTATGGATGTTGAAGCACAAGCACAAACACAATCAGCACCAACCGCACCGACAGTATCTAGTCAATCAACGCAATTAAATACTGAACTACAGCAGAGAAGAAGCATAGCAACTCAAAGACAACAAGCAGTAATAATGAACCACAGAGGTGAGATATTTCAACAAAACAAACCAACAATAACAGAACAAATACATCGCATCAATCCACCGAGAAGTTTTGCACCAATAAGACCACAAAACTTTTCTATGTCCGATAGCGATGATGCACTTATGAGAGATGCAGGGAACAGAAAACGAAGGCAAGACATTCCAAGCTCAAGCAATCAACCTATACCAGCAGTAGGGATGGATGTTGGGGCTTCATCTAAAAGAGGCTCACCAGAAACACAGGTTGAACCAAGGGGTAAAGCAGGGAGACCCAAAGTAAAATACACAGATACGAGACCCAACGCCGAAAAGAGAGAAGGAGATGAACCAGAAAGTGAAGTGCCAAGAAAGAAGAGAAACAAAAGGAGACCAAATTGATCATTAGGAGGAGGAGCAAGAGACAATGATGACGATGCAGATGATGAACAACCAGAAAGACGAAGAGGTGTAAGAAAGACAATACAAAAACCAGTAGCACCAAGCAAAATAGGAATACAAAGATTAAGGGAAGAATTTACTAATGCTAATAACAAAGGTATGATAAGCAAAGAAGAATACAATAGATTTAACGAACTATTCAAATTATTTTTGAATTCAAAAGGGAATCAAGCCCGTAAGTCCAAAATCATTAGTGATGCTAGAGATGTTTTTAACGAAGTTTTGTTTAAAAAATTGAAAGATAGTTTTAAAAATCAATGAAAAATATAGTTTATAATAATGAGAGAAATTATATTACGAAAAAGTAATAGTAAAGGTAAAAAATTTGATGCTATAGTTGATGGGAAGACTGTTTCATTTGGGGCTACTGGTTACGAGCACTACACTGATGGGTTAGGATATAAAGGGCATCTGGACAAAGAACGCAGAGACAACTATGAAAAAAGACACAAAACAATAGGAGAGTTTAGAAATATAATGACACCTTCGTTTTGGGCGTACAGATTATTATGGTTGAAACCCACAATCAAAGAAGCAATAAAAGATATAGAAGATAAATTCAATGTCAAAATAAAAGTTGAAAGGTAATCATACTTTTACTAAATCATGTCTCATCAATGGTCTGGGGTAGTCAGTTAATGTGTAATATTTTTGTTTTAGTTTTGTGGTAATCTCTTCTACGGTATATTCGCCTTTCAAAAAGTGAGATGTCCTTTCCTTTTCTGTTATGGCTTTCTTTTGTAAGATTTTCACCTTATCGCCTACATTTAGTTCAGGGTGGGTTCTTTCACGTATCGCTTTGAGTGATACGTTCATAACTGACTTATATTCATTCTTCTTCTTTCGTGCTTCGTTTGGAGTCTGTTCCGTTGTTCTATGTACATCCTTATTGTTGTAGGTTAGCATTATTTCAAGAATATATGAAGTCCAATCAATGTCTTCTTTGCCTTTCTTCTCGTCTGCCTCAACTCGTTTGAAAAGTTTATCTTTGAATGTCTTCACAAAGCGCTCTACAAACGCAGGGTGTCCCCTTGTTCGGTATAATTCTATGCCTTCACCTTCAACATATTCTTTGAAATCACTACTTGCAATGGCTCGTTCATCATCCGTGTATATCAGTTTTGGCTTTGCCCCCATGCCTTTCAGTGCCTCCATCGTTCCAGCAATAACATCAGGTGTCTCTTTACTTTTGATTGGAACTACCACTGCGTACTTACTCAAAACATCAATGCAAGCCAGACCTGCCCTGAATTTTTGCGGTGCTTCCATATCATCCTTTGATATGAAAAATATATCTATTTGATAGGTGTGGTTGTTGTATGGTGCTACGAAACTATTAGTGCCCCTTGGTTTCTTTTTAATTTCAACATTTTCACGGAAAAACTTATTTACATCGTCGGCAGTTATTGATTTATCCTTTTGTTTGGCATCTTTGAGAGTAACAGCCTTACTCGCAAATCCACTTCTATCAAAATAAATATCGTGAATAATCTTCTGTTTATCAGACATTAATAAACAGAAGATTATATTTTTAATTTGATTGTTCAACAGTTTCGTGTTCTGTGTCTTTCTTCTTCTCCATTATTCGCTTATGAATTTCACTCTTAATATGCCGACTTCTATGTGATTGTTGGTAGTATCGCCCACATTCGCATAGTTTGCGTTCTAAAAATATATGCTTCTTCTCTTGCCACCTTCTCTGGTTATATTCCTTTATTTCTTCCTTATGCAACTGACCATATAATTTGCGTTGTTCTCTACAAAAGTCATAGTTGTCATTGTAATATTGTTTAGAGCTTCTCTGTGGGATATATTTATTTACACAATCTGTGTTTTTAATATGAAACCCTTCCCTTTGTCTCAACTCTTCCTTGCTATTACATGGAAAATGCTCAATCCTTTCTATTTTACAATTATCGACACCATATTCATCAAACAAATCAAATGAACATGTTTTTGTGCATTTCCCATTTAAGTAAGATGTATATTTCCCCCTATGTCTGGTCATTCTCTGACTTAATTTTTCACATGTGCTCCCAATATAGCATTTATTATAACCAATATCTGTAATCTTATAGATTTGTCCATTTTGATACTTACTATTCATATCTCTATCTATCATATATTATCTTTTCTTTAAAGCCTTTTTTTATACAAAACTATTTAGAAGAACAATTACAATATACACAGAAGGCTTGGCAGTTGTCCTTTGCATGTATGTGTTGGTTATCCACCCTTTGACACGAAAAGTTGCTAGTCATAAATCCCTTTTTACTTTCAATATGAAAATCACATCCACATTTGCCACATGTACCTTTCATTCTGTCCATACACCATTGGACATCAACATAGTTGTCTAGATTAAGTTCTCTACCTGCCTTCATATCCTGTTGTTTGTATCCATCTATCTTATTCTTAAAGTAGTTTATGATTTGATTATACTGCATCTTATCATCAGCACCATCATTTTTAAAGAAAAAGACGTTATTAAAATCAACACAGCGGGTGAGTGCCGTCCAAGTCCACTCTCTGCTTACTAGATATGATTTGTTCCACTCATGGATGGTAATGTTATTTTTAATGGATGCTCCTTGACATGAGTGACATGTCGCACAGTATCCATACCTAAAATGTTTATGTATAACATCTTCTGGTAAAGTGTGCCTATCCTTCTTATCTTTGATGTTTTCTATCGTAATGCCCCTGAAGTTTATATTTATAATTTTATATCGTATATTAACATTAAATTTCATACCATTATTTTTATAATATAACCTACAGATGAGTTCTTCACCAACCTCATACAAACCAACTTTACCTAACTTCTTCCTGACTTCATCCGACACCATTTTACACCTATTGTTGGTGTATGCTATGTGCATATGACTGGGGTCTATCTTATTAGTGTACCTGAAGTGTTTCTCAATGATATCTGCTATGGGAAGTTGGTGTATCCAATAGTCATTATACAGATTGTCTAGTTCAATTCTATCTTTTTCACCTATCCTCTTACATACCTTCAAGTAAATGTTAAACTTGAAAATCTTATCTATACACATATCGGCATATTGGTCATGCTGTTGTGTATTAGTTAGGTCATTTATTGGGGGCAACTGTTTCGTGTCTCCTGCTCCTATTATGATTTTCTTAGGGTTGTCCCTTACAAATCTCAAAATCTTACCATAGATGTACTCATTAGACATAAAGATTTCATCAAAGAAAATTATATCAAATCCACTATGGTCAAAGGGTGGTAGTTCATCCCCTTTATGAACTGGAATTCTGAAAAACATATTTAAGGTGGTTGCTTCACCATCTATCTCGTGCGTGAGGCGGTTATGAGGAACAACGGAGAGAACTTTATAACCCAGCTTGCTGAAATACTTAGCTATATATGACTTCCCTGAACCAGCAAAGCGAGCGCGTATCATGCACGGATTAGATTCAATGATTTGATTACAAATAGTTTCTGTATCAAACTCGTCTGCCACATCAAGTTTGATATTTTCATAAGTAGGTATTGGAATGATTTGATTAAATTTAAATTTGTACTTTTCATTTGGAAAATTAATTTGTGATTTAGATACTCTCCAGTTGCCAATCTCATCATCAAATTTTAGGATACCTTCTCTTAACGAAGGCATGACACAGTTAGGTATGCCCTTTACTTTATTTAAATCATCTTCGTGGATTGTGAAGCTATCACTCTTAACACTATAGACCTTAACACCATTTGCGACCAACTTATTATATGCTTCATACATTGCAAAATTATGGTAGTCCATCAAGAGTTGCTTTATATAAATAAATCCATTGACTAACTGCTGTTTGTCTGTAGTGTTTAGTATATAGTATGTGTCTCCCATAGTGGTTGTTTTAGTGAAATTATTTGCTTCATCATCATCATCGTCATCATCATCACCACATTCATCATCATAATATTCCACTGTTACAGTTTCTCTTTGGATTGCTATTATCTTACCTCCGTACTGCCCCTGATAATAGCAAGCCTCTTTTAGTGAATTAAAAATTTTAGTCCTCTGCGATGTGTTATTAGACTTCTCTAGCATTCCAAAGTTGATGTTTGCAACTTTCTTCTTTAATGATTTATCTTCTTCAATGTCATCACTGATGTATGTATCCCATAGGTCATTTACAAATTTGCTATAATCAACTTTGTGTAAATAACAGGGTTGCTTATAACAAATGATTTTTAGTTTGACACCATTCTCCACCATCTTCCGTAAGAACTTACCATATATCAAATTAATCTTCTTATGGAAAAACATGTTGCCTTCATAGACTTCAACCATGTATAAGGTCAAACTACTGAGTTCATAAATGTCAATCTCATCAGTCATAGGTTTCCAAATGTCAAACTCATTAAATTTGGGTATGCGTTTTATCTGCTTAAATGCCCATGTGAATGCCTTTGTCCTATCAATTTCTACCAGTTCTTTTAGCTTATCATGCTTATGTAAGTACCCCATAGGCACTATAGTTCTGCATTCATTCAGTATAGATATATCTATGTCATCATACTTTGACTTATGATTTTCCGAAAAGATTGCCTTATTAAAGGCGAACATGGCATTGACTAACCTGTTTTACTTATCCTCAGTATTTACTACAACATCTCTCTCAATATATTCTTTAGATAAGTCCTGCGATGAGATGTTATAAATGACTGTTTTCTTCAGTGATGTGTATCTAAAACTCACTTTGATTTGTGATATCTTACCACCTTGGAATTTCACATAGGGTTCATATCCGGCACCCTTCAATTGATAAAGGACTTCTGTCATATGATTATCTACGTGGATTAGATGATACTCATCTTCATCGGTCATTTTTAGCAACTCATCTATATGTGAAAAAATCTTATATACTGGTGGTTTGTCAGTATCATTGATGTAAAAATTTGTGGATGCCTTTAGTTCAAATGGTTTCAGTTCTTTCATCTGATTTAACCTGTCCCAGTTAGCATTGATTGGATATAAGTGATTGTTCTTAATCATGCCTGTGAAAATCTTAGTGTGTCTATCGTACTTGTACTTATTAGGTATGAATTCATAAACTGGGCTGGCTACACAGTTGTATATCTTAACTGGTATGTTAAAAAACTCAAAGACAGGTTGCATCTGAATAGTTGAAATGCCTTTCCTATGGATTTCTTCTTCTGTCTTATCTAGTATCTCTAATATTTTATTTCTAGATAGTGTTTTTGCTAGTTTCCCTCGCTTTTCCCTTGTGAGTTCAGTACCTTCATACTTTTCTAGTAAGGCATTTATCCAACACTCATCTTCTCTATAGTGTTTGCTTTTAATTGCTTCTTCTACTGTCTCGCGTGTTGGGTCTACTAATGTTTCGTGATAATAATTCCAGATTGATATATTTGATGTGTCTTTCAGTGGCTCGTCTCCTAAATCAAACTCTTCTTCTGTAGAATCAACTTGAGTAGCACTATAAATAATGAATGCATCAACATAACCTAACAAATCACTTTTTACTAAAGCATCACGTTGCAACAACTTGAAAACTTTTTTGAACAGGTGTTTGTCAAACTTCTTTGTGATTTTTCTATTGACCACTGATTCTATAAAAGGTGTTGTTTTGATACTTGCATTTCTCACACCATCACGTGGATTCAGTGGAAAATACTGTGTGCCATTAACCGTGAAACCAGTTTTTCTATTTTGGATTCTCTTGATTTTTTCATCCCTATCTTCATCGGGGTCTCCATCCCTATCAGCAGTGGTAAAAAACATATAACCTACTGAATAAGTGTTTGTTTTACCAAACCCTTTCTCTTTAGCCTTCCTCACCAGTCTAGACACTGCAGACGCTTTAGTTTTTTCCCTTAATCTGGTTCTTACATTTGCCACCTTCCTGTCATCAGTTTTCACCTTTTTAGCTTCGCGTGCTTTTTGCAATGCCTGTTGTTGCTTTTCAGACACTGGTTCTTTTTCTTCATACCTTGATATAGCTTTCTCATACTCCTTTAGTCCCTTTGTCCTTTGTTTCTCATTTGTAGTTGCGATGTTTTTAATAAGACGCTCTGCAGTACTAAACTGTGATATCTTCCTGTCCTCGTATAAATCTACCACCTTGTTTATCTTTTGTTGGATTGGTGCACTCACCCTTCCAACATTTCTGTCTCTTACACTTCGTAAGNACCAAGGCTAACAGGAATGAATCACGACGCAGGTGGTACAACAAAAAAAAGGCAGAGAGAGAGAAGGAGAAGGAAGAAAAACAAAGTAGTAGCGATGAACCCCCTAGAGAATACATGCGCAAATACAAAAAAGATGTGAGTGAAGCGTACATATTAGCTTAAAAAGTTTATGCCAAAGTTGGTGCAACTCTGGCATAAATTTTTATGAGTATATTTTATATCTGGTACTAAAAAACCCACCCAGCATTGAGCAACCACAACAAATGTAGCATTGTGCCATCATCAACCTGTCACGGTGTGGCATTGGGCGGGTGAAAGTGATGGATACTGCTACCAGTAATGGAATTACTGCTCATGGTGGTGGTGATTTTCAGTACCAGTACTGGAATTACTGCTATTAGTAGTGGAATTACTGCTCATGGTGGTGGTGATTTACAGTACCAGTAGTGAAATTACTGCTACCAGTAGTGAAATTACTGCTACCAGTAGTGAAATTACTGCTACCAGTAGTGAAATTACTGCCAGATTGTTTTCTACCAGTCTCGCACATGCAAATCAGACAGATGAAAAAAAGCCGTGAAGCAACGATGCTTCGGCACAGCAATCACAGTTCCACTAAAGGGTGACTATGACATCACAAATCGGAATCATCAATGTGGGTATCACCAATAGGAGCACCACCTGTGGATGCCATTGAAGCACTCTGTGCTCCCTCTACCTTCGCCTTCTGAATTTCAATCACTTTTTTGAAATCAGACATGGTGAACTTTGAATTGGTCATCTCTTCGCGTGCAAAAGCAAGTTTCTTGTATCCATACTGAACAAGGGCATTGATAGTGTCCAGCACGTTCTCCATGGCATGATACTCACTTTCCACCTTCAGACCCTCCTGCCCAAAGAATGCAAAACTCGCTTTCTTCAATTTGAAATCCGGATTCCCTGATGTGGAAGAAATTGCATCCAACACTTTGTTCAATGCATTGATGTCGAGGCTCTGAACCATGCCATCAAAGGCAACGATGGCATTCTGCTCGAGTGCATTGGCAAACACCTGTGCCTTCATGTCCAATGCATCAATAGATGCACTCTTGCCCTGTGTTGATGCCTTGCTGGTCTGATATGACTTTTCCAAAGCATCTTTGACAGAGGCAATCTGTGTCTCCTTGGATTTCTTCACCGTGGCACGTGTTGGTTTTCCACCTCCACAACCCTTTGGTGCAAAAACGACATGGCTGTTCTCAAGGATGCCCATATTGGAGATGTGCTTTGAACCATAGTTCTTCTGAAGGGACAACTCGACCTGCCCTTCGAGGAAGATGCGAAGTTTCTTGGAATTCTCCTGTGTCAAATGGAAAAGGTCACCTGCCTTGCTCCTGAACTGTGCCATGGTCATGCTCTTATAGACACTCATCCGTTTTGTGTCAACGATGCCCGCAAACTCCACAACAACCTCGTAAGTCTTAATCTCACTGGCGTCACTGGCAGTTGGATAAGCTGACTGCTTTGGGGGCTCTTCTTCAACTTCTGCATCAGGCTCAGGGACTGGAAAAGCAATGTTCAAATTGCTCAACTTCACAGAATAGGTCTCGGTAGCACATCTTTTGTCCAACTCCGTGATGATTTTCACAAAAGAAGCTGACAGCTTCTCAAAGCAATTCTCAAAAGTGGTGCGGTATGACTTCAACTCATCCAAGGTCATTTCAGTTGCTACCGAACCATTCTCAAACTGAAGTGCTCTGACAAAGTCACTGGGAATGTTGTGGATGGGTTGAACCACCACACTCCCATCACTCTCTTCATCACTCACATCACCCACTGTAGACAAGACATGTTGCTGATGAGAAATAAATTCAGACTTCTCAGTCTCATTGCGGAAGCAAAGCACACAAAACTCAGTGCGCCTTACGATGAAAGTATCCAAGAGTTTGCAATCATCACTGATTTGTCCACGGAGGTACATGGTAGCCAAGCAACCGACATCAATGTTAGGTTTGATGACACAAATTGCTTCATACACATCCATCAGTGTTCCTGATATAGGAACACGGACACGATGACATTCTCTGCCATTGTCATCATACTGAAACTTCAAAAGGACAGAAATGTTGATTTCGGCATCAGCATCGTAATGACAAACGTGAATTGTCTTCTCGTTCCAAATGAATGGGTCAAGAACAAAAAGGTCTGCGAGTGGTTCATCATCATGGAAGGCTTTATGGATGGTCAAAAACCCACCACAAACATTGGTGTCTCCATTTTGCTCAGCCTCAGCAATCACCTTCTGCTTCAACATGGCAATGTTTTGATGACCAACCAATTGAACTGTGTAAGTATGTGACCACACAAGCTCTTCATCCACATAACGACACACGAGTGCCATCATCGAGAAAGCCATGGGTGCAAATGAAATCCAATGCAGATTGCGAAGGAAATCTTGAACACTGGGAAATTGCAATCAAATTGTCATGTTCCAAACTCTGGTTGAATGCAAACGAAAACCCAACTTCACCCTTCCATCGGACAGTGTCGCACCTCATCCTCATTGAGGATGAAGTTGATGATGGTTTCTGAGATTCTTGCCTCGCATGTGGCGAGGTGAAAAAAAGGTATCAAAAATTCTACTAGGGGGCTTGTGGGTACGTTGGAATGTCACGATAAATGTCCCAGAAAATGGTTTATTAGTTTTTGCTAGGGGGTGCTAAATTATTTGGGGTGAAAATCGTGCCAGTCAACGTACCCACAAGCCCTCTGCTTACTAAAACACATTGCTGTGGCATTGGTTGGTTTCAGGAGGATATCTGATGGGTGCTGGAGTCCACAAATGCTCTTCAACAAAAGCACGACATATGCCACAAGCAGGTGGATCTTCAACTAGCAATTTGCCAATTTTTAGGTAGTTTCAAGTGCCTCCTGAGATTACATCTTTTTTCATAGGAAAAGCACAGGTTTTGGAACAAAAACATCCAAATCTTTCACCTTTATGCCTTCACCCCGAAAGTGAGGACATCTTTTGGCTCAATTGGCTGTGGTCTTGTCCTTCTCAGCGGGGAGGCGGATGCGTCTTGCCTGGCCAAATCGTGGAATCATCCCCGGCAGGGCACGCAGGTCGTAGGGTTTTTGCTCATGGAAAGTCGCACCGTTTCTTTCTCCGTGGTGTTTTTTCATGTTTTTTCCTTTGCTGAGGAACGTATACCGTGACCTGGCATCGATCATGAGGGAACCAGCGGCCACTGCACTCGGGGCATTATGAATCAACCATATACATCATGATGATACCCAGTGACCTCAGTTCATCAATTTAATTTACATGTAAGGTTTACATGTAAGGTTTATATGTAAAATCAATTATTTGGAAATTACTGGCCCTTAAGCGGGTATGGATTCAACATGAAGCATGCCAACTTCGGACTTTCTGGCCGAATATTTGGGTATATAACTATCTATCTTAATACACTCATGGTATCTCATATTTGTACTTCAAAGTACTTTGTCTTTGCTACCATGGTTGTCGGGTTCCGAATGCAAGTTCCTTTCCGTCAAAAATTTGGAGCTGAAGTGAGAAACCCAGCACTTTAAGCAGCGGGGGAATCATGCTTAACCCGCTCAACATCTATCAACTCTAGACCTCAAAATTTACACAAATTCCTTCAGCGAATCGTTTTGGGGCGACAACTTTCCTCGCATGCTTCTTTGGATTTCATTTTCTTGGAGATAAGTTCTTTAATGTTTGTACGATGGGTGTCGCTGTAGCACTTTTAATTGAACATGGTATATGAATGTTTTTGAAGCTTCAACTATGGGTAGTCAATGGTGAATGCAAATGACACCCGAGCTTGAGCTGCTTCTTGGGTAGAAATCATCCAGCCAATAGACAACTAGACAACTGTTTTTGTTGCACTATTTTCATGGAGAGTTCTTTCATTTTAAGGCACTCTCCATGGTGACTCCATGTAAAGTGTTGGGGATTCAGCAAGCACATGCTGTTTCAGAGTTTTAAGTTTGTCGTCCTCGAGGTATTCACCTCATTTTCGATCGGTACCTGGTGGCAGAACGCCTGAAACACTTGGACGAGGGTGCGCAAAGGGCTGGACCATGTCGTTGCAGAAAAACAACGAGATGGATTTAAGATGCAAAGACGATATACTGTAAACAATTTCGATCAAAGGTCACCAAGAAAATCTTTAAAAACTGCATAAAACCAACAACCCGCACAAAGTGTCTTTCTGACAAAGGGGAATTGGAATGAATATGAATGAATGATATTGAATACAGATGTACGTATACATTTTTATATACATACTTGCGTATAAATATCGGTTGCAACATTCTTGATACCATTTTATAAGTGGTTTTTGTTGGCCCTTGTCTCTTAAATCGACTTTTTAGCCTTCGTTTCAGCTTTTGCTGCTGGTCTGGTGATCATAGCAGAGATGACGATAAGATTGGGACGGTCAAACCTATGCATGTCTGTTGTCATGCCATTGTTATTTTCAATACATGGCTAGCACACAGATGTTGATTGCCAGAAAGAACTGCGCAGTTGTGGTGTTGAATTATGCATTGAGTTTGATTTA
This sequence comes from Breviolum minutum Mf 1.05b.01, assembly GCA_000507305.1. NCBI lineage: Eukaryota > Dinophyceae > Suessiales > Symbiodiniaceae > Breviolum > Breviolum minutum. The sequence goes on along the minus strand of DF242695.1, from coordinate 37,645 downwards.
GGTGACTGCAGTTGAGAATAAAAGTTTGGGAACCAAATTAGCAGAGCGCACAAATGGAAACATTTTTGCATGTTGTGAAAAAATTGCTTTAGATTTTTCCTGGCCGTTGCTAGTGTTTTCTAGTTGTTCTTTGTTGTTGTTTAGGTGTTTGTAGTTTTGTAGTTTGTGGTAGCTTTGGGTAGCTGTTCTGCATTTCGGTTTGTATCCTGTATTGTTCCTGGTGTGGCTTGGACCCTGGTGTGGCACAATGCAGGGCACTGTGATACTGTTAGCTAATACCAATAAGATAATAGATACATCCATGTGTCATTGTTCGTCTCAACATGTATCAAGATCAAATTGCCAAACACATTGAGCTCAACCTCACGTTCCATCGATACCCAAAGACTGGTTGCTAGTGAGTGAGCATGCCAACAAGGAGCCATTGACACTACAAATGACAGTGGCACAGTGTGACTGCATGTTGTTTTTTTGTTTTTCACATCTTTAGATTTAGCTATGTTTGCAGCAACATGGTATTCAAACACCATGGGAAGGGCAAGATTTCACTGTCCGTACCTTTGTGACGAGTGGGTGAGAAGTCGCCATCTGAAAGAGTCAAAGATTTCAGATCTTTGTAGGCATACTGTCCCTAGAAATCCAAATGCCTGCTGAGGTTTGGTGTTTTAGCTAGGTATGTTTTTGGCGTCCAAAATTCCTTTCTCAGGAGATGTTTGGATGTCTAGGGTGCATTTCTTTCTGAATCACTGTTATGCAGACATCCAGACTACCCCAGATCCAACTTGAATTCACAAGCAGCGCACATTGACTGATTTCATGGGTTGATGGTTGCTACAGCATCAGACTGGATCAAAGACATGATGTCCGGTGATGCCGCCCCCAAAAGGGTCGGTGAATTCATGTGAAGACTTGAAGAATAACACATTACAAGATCTAGATGTACTACATATCATATATTCTTTAATCTGTATTTTTATATTATAAATGAAATTGTTTGACCAATGTTACCGCCTTCCCCTAAATCTCACAATCTCCAGGCGAACTGGCTACCAGTCGTGTTGACGTGGAGGCTGAAGAGGCGGCTTCCCACACGGTGGGTGTTGAGGTCCCAGGGTGGAGGCTTCCAGGCTTTGAATTGGCCAAATGGTAAAATATTTTAGGAAAATTTTACCCAGGATTTTTCTTTTAAGTCACTCGTATACGAAAAATGAATGACTTTTGATATCTTTGAATCTCAGAATGGAGCTGGGGGTCGAGCCCACCCTTGGGTTTTGATCAGCACATCTTGATTAGGGGCATCCCTCTCAATATCCCTATCAAAGTGTCTGCCAAGCCCAAACAAGTCATATTCCTCAAGGAGAAAACCGGAGGGAATCTATCTCTCCTATAACAGCGACAGTTGGGGAGTCATTTTACACAAAGCTGCTATGTGGAGGGGCTTAGCATTTGTGATATTCTGACAGGCCACAATGGGTGGTTTTGACATGCACATGAATCTGCTGCATAGAGAAGGTTTCACCAAAAAATGCAGATCTCACTCATGACTTCAAGGCTGTATCGGTGCCACATAGCATGACTTGTCAATTAATATCAATGATATTCCATGACCCAGGTAGGTACAAGGCAGAGTTGAATTTAATTTGATACGGAGTTGTAAAACGCCACCTTGGAATCGCTGTATCGCTGGTCTCCACCTTGGTGTTTTTAGGCCTCGCATGTCGTCGAGTTCAAGGGCTTGTGAGCCGGGCCGGGCCGTGTGACGTGCCGCATCCTTCACGGGGTCTACAGAAACCTTAGGGTCCTGATTTCAGGCTTGACTCTGTGTATACATGTGTTTGTTACTTTGTCCTTCTTCTTGACCATGATGAATGTAGGGAAAACCAGTGGGATACCAGTGGACATCTTGTGGTGTCCAGAACAAGAGACAGCTTCAGACAAAGATTCTTTAAAGCTTGAGTAATCAAAGCCAATACCATGAATGGCTGATAGGTTTTGGGGTCAATAAGTGTTGTGGAGACATTGCCCGCAGGGAGTCGAACTTGTTCCCGTTTTGCATTGATTGGTGAGCTTTAGCCATAAATTGTAGCGATTTGGTGGTATAAGTGGGCAAGGTTTGCACCATCCATTGTTCAATATACAGTATATGCTTTGGTATATGTTTAAATATACACAGGCTGTCACTAGCTGGGTTTCAAAAATTCAATCTATTTGCTTTATTTGGCCTTTGGCAATGTGGGATCATACTGAGATTGTATACATTTGGACGCCCTGTTTCTGTAGAACCCATATCCTTTTGTGCTGCTCTTGCGTTGTGGCAATTTGAAGTGTGCTGCCATCTAATTTGACGAGCACTGTTGGCCCAACGTTCTTTTTTTGCATGGAAGTGCCGCAAGAGAGAATTTGCCTTCCAGTCGCTAGAAACCGTTGAATACATATGGTTTGGACCGAAATCGGGCCCTGTTGCCACTGCTCTGCGGTGTTTTTGTCGAATCTCCAATGGACAGGGGGAATACTGCATTTTGTCCTCTATACCCAAAAGTGACCTAGCCCCACCCCTAGCCTTAAAAGTATAGACGACATTTTTTTGGGATGCGGTTTCGGTGAAGGACCGGATCATTTTTATAGAGAATTGATTGATCTAGTTGATCTAGCAAAAGCTGATTGATGCTGATTGTATTTGAGTGCTGGGAAGCAAACACTAGGCTGCCTAGGCGTTGCGTCTGTCAGCAAAAAAAGCTGTGGGCGATTCCATTTAGGTTCAGGAGACCCTGAACAGTGCACAGGACTCACGACTGCAGAATGCAGCGTGACATCCACACGTGATCTGTTGCGATGAGCAACTGAGACAATACGCGTTTAATGCACAGCTGCCCGACAAAAAAACATATATCTGCATCATCCAAACTAATGAAACTCCCTGACACCCCAAATTCAAACGAGTATGCAGAGCTGATGTGTTTTTTTGATGGCTACAATGTTTTTGATTGTTGATCCATATTTTGTTTTGTCACATCATATCCGTCGGGTATCCAACTCTGAAGGCTAAATTTTGCCCTCACAACCCCCAAAACCCAAAAATTCAGATTGCACAGAAGTGCCCCTCAGATGGCGCATGATCACATCATATCACTTGTTGTGCATTAGTAATATATCGATTTTCATCTTCATATTTTCCAAATAAACCTCAGTAATTCCCATTCAGAAAATATTAAACCCACACCCCCACACCAGAACTATAAAGGCTTTATTTATTTAGCAGATTTTAGCAGCATAATTGAGGAACAAACTTTCAGCGTAACGAATCGAAAGTTCAAAGTTGGCCAGGCCTTGATCCTGTAACTTGGCAAAAAAAATGGATTCAAAAAACCAAGGGGGATGGGACCTCGAAGTTGGGACCTCCCATGATTTCTTCAACCTATCAGAATCTGTAAAGAAAAGTACCTATAATGTAATACTGACCTGATACCCGTATATACCCAGAAACAGAAGGTTGGTCAGACTTTTCAATAGTATGTGGAGCTGGATCCAGGTGGAGTTGGTTTTTTTCATGGCGTTGGTTGGACATAAGGATGGCGAAATAGATCTACACAATGGGAATCCCTGGTCCATCCAATTCGTAAGATGGCTTCATTTGACGAGCATGGTCCCAGCCATCCTAAGGCCCGAGAATCTGCGCAAACTTCGCTTGGACTTGGCGAAGTGCGTTTGGAGCTTAGTTTTGGAAGGTTGGAGCTAGGGGACGGGTAGGCGAGCCCATGGCGCATGTACGTTGGGATGGAAGGGGCCACCTGTTCACCGACCTTATAAGAGCAACCAGGATGAAGGATCAGAGGCTATAAGATTGGTGGCACAAGCCGGTCGATTTGGAACAACATAACTTCCAAATCCAAAGCTATATATATATATTGTACTTCGCACGTAGCTGCGTATCACTATTGTTTATTTCCATTTGCTGTGTTGATGACATTGTTCAATTTTGGCAACATTGAACAAGCTCGCTCGAAATGTTGTTTCAATGGGTTCCCACATTATCACCCAGGTGTGTATTTTTGCAACGTCTAAGGCCACCCAACAAGTAGGTGAGTAAAGCTCTTCCTCTCCAACAGGTATATGAAGGACTGTTAAACAACTATTTAGGTGTTTTAACTGACTCTAACTATGTTTTTTTTATTTATTATTCAACTCAAGTGCTTTCATTTGAATCAATGAAGACAGAGATGATCCACCAGGTGTTGACGAAACAACATCTTACTTGACCCTGTGAGCATATCATGCCATATCAGATTTCTCAGGAAATTGGTGTCGAAGGTTTGAAAGGTGTGACACTCAGCCGGCAGGGAATGCGCATACATCACTTCCTGATTTTTGTTTGGAGTTGTCACTTTGACAATGTTACTTTCAGATCGCTTTCACTCAGGAAAAACGGAAACAGCCTTCAGAAACCGGAATTAACATTGAATGAACTGAGCTCGATCATAGAGTAGTTGCAAAGGAATGGCGGAAGTCTTGTGTTGCTGTGTTTGGGGTTTGTCCAGAATTTGCCATCACCTGCTTGCAAGACAATGTCACAAGGCCCCCCCTGCTTCCCAGCTTGGCGGAAGCAGTATAAATATACAGATCGTTAAACTATCGATAAATATGAAAGAATATGATATTTGCATGATAATGATATAATTTTGAATTATAGATATGAAACATACAATATATACGATATATATTTTTATATTAATATATATACATACATTTTTTGGAGGGTCATTATTACCCTATCATCCTCGCGATGTTTTTCCTGTAGTCATCTGCAGCTTCAGCCTGGTAAGAGGAGTTTGCGGATGTCATTTACAGGTCGCAGGAATCAGCCTAAGAGACAATGGCAAACAAAAGACAAACGATGATATTGATTGCACATGTACAGTAAGGGTTCCATCCATTTTTGTTGAACAGGGGATTGCAAATAAATGAGCAGCTTCAGAAAGGACTCTGCCTGCTCTGCCCCCCTTTTTTTCGGCATTCTTGGATGTCCCGAGGATTGAAGCTGCCCCCACGACTAAGCTCCCTCAATTTGGTGGCTGCCCTAGGATTGATGGATCCCGAACATTGTAGACTTGCCAGCTGCACATCCATGTTTTCACTCCGTGGCTTCATGTTTGTGCTTTTTTTTTGGTGGAATTGAAAGGGAAACATTTGTAACTTCATGTGTTTGAAGTGATTGGAACTAGGATAGGCTGCACCTATTGCTACAACTCCTTTGTGTAGGTTCAATGTACCGAAAACCAAAAACAGGGTCAAAGGTTGGAAAAGCAAGACTTGATTAGATTCAAGACTAGTACCAGTCAGTGATGTACATATATGTATATATATATATACATTTAGGTATACATATATATATATATATGTGATATGTATATTTGATTGATGCCCAGCCAATGCTGTGGCTGAGGACCTCAGCATGTGTCCACTGTCCTTGGATGCCATGAAGGCGAGGCAAAGCTTTCGAGCAAGACGATGATGCCACCCCACCCGAAAAACAAAAAGGTTGATTATGCACATGTCAACAACTTTGAAATGAGGAAAAACAATTGAGCTTCAGCTGTGGCACATACTAGATGTTTCAACCAAATTTTTGTTTGCAAATGTTTTTGAAGCACCGATGACGGGTTCATTCCTTACATATCTATACGCACTGTCAGCGGGTAGGCCTTCGTGTTGAATTTGCCCAAATCCTTGGAGGTGCACAATTTGGTTGGGCACATGGGTGGCACTTTGGTTACTTGAAGTTTGGAAATACAATGAAACATAGCTACATAGATATGGATAGATATGGCAATATATCTATATATATTGGTGTCTATATCTTTGCACTTAGCTGACAACTGTGGATTCATCAAGTGATGCACAGTTTTGTCTCAAAGGGTGGTCAAGATACTGCAGGTTCTAAATTCTAAATGTTGAAGGTTTCCTGGAATTTTACTGTGATATATGGCTCTTTTAGATCCTTCTAAGGCGGGTTGACACATCACCCCCCAAATGGCGAAAAGTGATGATGATCAACCAATTTTAGTGATGAGGGGTCCCGGGGTGGGGACATATTAGCAGGAGCAAACCCCATCTCCTGATGCTGCCCCCTGTGCCTCTACTATCTGGTAGGTTTGGAGTTCCCCAGATTTACCTGCAAACCGAGACCCAAACAACGAGATAGGGATAGATGGTGGGACCATGTGGGACCCTGGCCCAACGAGGTCTTGGAGGTGAACCTCACTGGGTGCAAGGTGACATCAATGAGTGGGGTTGTTGGATCCTGGAGATAGGTGGAGACTTGGTTTATAAAAAACAACATATATAGTGTTTTGTTTAAGGAAGAATGTGCCTAGTCCAATTGTGTGTTTTTAGGGGGGAACTGATGGGATACCATTTTTGTGGCAAAATTTGACGAAGATTTAGATGATTTAGTATTAGAAAAAAATGCATTTATGATGGAACATGCCGGCTTGACTGGTTAAAACGACATGGATACTTGGTAAGTCGCCCCCACAAAAACCTTTAGTCCATTTTTTTCACCCAGTAGATATGCCTAGCATTCTTCACTGAACTCACCGAATTGAATTGAATTATATACGTAAAATGTTCATCTAATTTCATCTACAGATTTTCTGACGAAGGTTTGATCATACTCTGATATCCACTGTCTTTTACGGGACGTGTCCTGTGATAGTTATGGATGATTCACGTGCACCGTTCAGATCCCTCCTACGGAGATTTCAAAGCTTCAGCAGGCGAGCTGTGGATGGTAGTGCCCCTGATTTTGTTTTGACTTGCTTTCTCAGCAACTCTTGCAAGAAGCCATCTGGCTACATTTAAGCCAACTGTTGGAGATTCCACTTGCTAGGGGTTTCCTACAATGTATCGATATGATTCAAAATGTATATGCCTAGCGATTCAAAGTGACCTTTTTGGGACGGTTAAGTGACCCTTTTGAGGGATTAAGTGACCTCCAACTAGGGGATGAAAAGGTCACTTTGAATCACCTGGTGTCTATACTTTTTGAGTGTTTGTGTCAACATCCTTTGGTTTGTGAAATTGACTGCACAACAAGCTCTGGCGTTTTTGTTCAGGTGGCACGCAGCAGGTTGAGCAACGTGTCTTGTTGGGGCCCCCAATTCATATTGCTGGGCAATTTATAGCTACCACATCCGACATCAACCAAAAGGTGGTTTATAAGAGTAGAAGAAGCCATTGAAAATGGCTTATTAAAGCTGACTTTGAAATTAAGATTATTTCCAAATTATATAAAACCGACAACTTCCCAGATGTGGCCAGTATCCGCAGGTTGGTGACATAGTATGTTAATGTAAAGTACTTATCGTCTAGCTCTGGATTTGGACCTGGTTTTGTTTCTTCAGGTTGAGCTTCTTTGTAACTTTATGACCATCACCCCAACTGCATGTTATGCACGTACGCAGCCGTCAAATGCAAAAGGTTCAGTTTCCAGTATGATTCCCCCCCCAGTTGGACCTCCGCATGAGGTCCAAACTTTGTGACATGAGGCCTCCTTGCAAAGAAAAAAGGATGCGCCACAAATTGCCCAAGATGTTGTACTCTATGAGTACCATTGTTTCTTTGATTTAGTGTAAAGATTCTGGGCAAACTATGGCGAACCAGGATTGTCAATTTTTTGACTTGTTGAGTTCCCAAGGTTTATTTCACTTCCAAATTGCAGTGATCTCAACCAAGCTCACCCGCAATCCTTCATTGAAAAATCCTGAGTTCAGTGAAGCCAGCATTGTCATACTGGCATTGAGACATGCTTAAATAGTGCTCGCCATACTAGGACGAGCCATGAAAACTGGGCCTGGGGTACAATTAGTTTCTGGACATAGGTTATGCCGCGAGTGATTTGTATCACTGCCACACTCAGGATTTTACTTGACCTGTGATATTGTGCCGTTCATCTCTGGAAAAATACTTGATTTGGATCCTGCACTTGCAGGTGTGGAAGCATTGATGTTTGATGACAAATGCCAGGCTTACCTGTGCTGATTTGGCCCTATGGCGCACTAGGTTTGGAGATAGGTTTTCAAGCTGCAGAGAGATTCCATTTAATTCGAGTGCTGGCACAATGACAGGAATTCTTTCTCCAGCAAAAGAAAATTAATCATAGATATATTCAGATCAATTCATCCATAATCCATTGCTGTATTTCTCAGGGCTTTTTCAGATAAGCAAGCAAACAGAAACAACATATATATATATATATGTAAAGACAAACAAGACAGTATCAAGCTGCAGGTATTTGCCAATTTGCAAACGGGTTTGCATTTCACAGAAAGGCTACAACCAGCTTTAGATACATATAATCCATGTTTTTTGTCCTCGGCTTGGGCCAATGGGACCTTGCCTGAAATGCAAAAACCGCAGGCTCATCCTGGGAGTTTGGTCTAAATTCACCTGGGAGTTGGGATATTCCTGGTCACCGAATAAAAATGGTTCATTGATGTCATCCCTGGTGACGATTTTGCATCCTGGGGGTTCCGGGTTTTGAAAATTGCTACTTCCAATGAACAAAAACGTGTAAACGCTCCATGGAAAGACTTCAATTTTTACAGGTGGCTCCTTCAAAGTCTAAAGTCAAATGTGGTTGGTCAGTCAGCCTCGAAACCGATGGACCTTGCTCACCTGACTGAGTTCTGGAAAACCCTATAGGAAAATTGAAGGCCGGAAGTGATGTACTATCTTTGTTGCACTTTTAGGTTCTTCCAAGGGCAGGTATGTTCATAACAAGTTATGATGCTCTTTTGTGGTGGAGTCTCACTATTTTTGAAATGAGTTTCTGCATGAGGTGGTTGAGGAGGACACTGCCGATGCGTGTCCTGGCCATTGGACATATCACTGAAGTTTGTCGAAAACATGTTAAAGACTCAAAGACGGATGTTTGACAAGGGGATGCAGGGGATGCATTTACCAGCTATTTGTCGATATCTTCGTATCTTACCTTAGCTAAATGCTGCTTGGTGATGAGCAATGAGCTGGCGTTTGGCCTGGACACCAACAATGGGTACAGTGATTGCATGTGATTCACTATTGGGTAATATGCGGCTGAAACCACGCCCTTTCATGTCCTTTTCTCCGTAGTTGTAAAACGGTAGCTTTGCAAGCTACTCAATCTGGAGTCACAATTCAGAGCACAAGCTCATCAGCCAGTCCCATGGCATGCTATGGATTGAAATGAAAGATGCTGAAAACAAACACAATGCACAGGAACATGTGTCATTTTGAACCTTTTCAAGACATGCATGTCGGGTTCATTTTTTTCTTCTGAGAATTGTTATGTCCACAAGTTCTTGTCATCTTGTCACAAGCGTATCTATTCAATTTCCCTACAGGCCATATCGCCATGCCGTGAATAGTCCCTGAATCTCATTCCCAGGTTGTTTTTGCCGCCTTGCGTGCTCAAGGAAAGTCGGTGGTTGCATGCTTGTTGTAGAGTTTAACCACCTTTCCAAACAAAGTTTGACTGGGAGAAGAATGTTGAAGATTTGCCAACCATATTTCCTGCAATCAATTATATATGTGTTCACTTTTGATTCTTTTGATCGCTCCTCGCGTTATGAAGGAGTTGGAACTAAAAGAACACGGGAGGGGCACTGTGCGCCAACAGACTGAACCAGCGGATTTCTCGTACTTCCATTCTTGTTTATCTTGGATTTGGCTCCATATTATTTGGTATCCGTGCAATCGACTTAGTTTGATTAATTTAATGCAATGATAGAACCCGACTTTGTGCAAAACAAAGTTGTTTACTTGTGTACAGTGTGTATTTATATATTTATATCTCTATGTATATATATATAAATTAATATATGTTTTTAAATGTATATGAATGTGTGATAAATAGACACTAATCCTCCAATGGACCCCGCATGTCCTCCCCTCCCGTTTGGTGCTTGGGGAAAGGATGACTTTTTTCAACGGGAGGCACGGAAGCGGGACGTGGACCACTGGGCACATGCCAGGAATGGTTCGGGAGACCAAGGTTGCAGGGAAGCAGCAGATGCAACTGACCCTCCCTGAAACTCACAGTTGGCCGTAGCCCCCCTGAAAATCGACCCAAACGCCCCAAAAGGAAAGGATCGGAATCTTCCAATCATCCATTTTGAAGGCGCTAGTTTTTGCTTCAGGGAGTGAATCACTATATACATCTATATGCACTATACACATCACTCACACACACACATACACTGTCGAGAATTCATACTTATATGGATACTGCCTTAGTTTTGATTGTAGTGATTATACCTCTTGCTGCCGCTGCGGCTCCTGCTCCTGCTGTTGATGATGGTGGCAGCCTATAGCCAGGTGACCCTCAAATTACTCCTGGACCAATGACAACCCCGTCACAGCCTCCGTCACAGCTCTAATACGGAAATCTCCAAACAGGTGCAGAATTTGGCTTCAAATACAGGACAGCCCAAAGCGAATCCCAAATGTCACAAACAAAGGTGTTGGATACCTGATAATACTGGATGGCACCATGTGGTGAAAGGTATCAAGATAGCATGGGACCCATTCAATTAGCAGATTTTACACATTCCAACATGCAAGTCAGGGGAAGTCCTCAAAATCACTTTAAAAAAGCGGTCCGACCATGTCTTCGGGACGCCGTTGCTGGCCCTTGAGTTTCGTGTTGGTGCTATTGGCATGGCACCGTTTCTCTCATGAACTTGGCACAACCTTTGCTCCTCCTCCACGAGAATCGCTCAAAGGTTTATGGGATGATTGGTGGGATCAGACTCTTCCGGCTGGAGAGGATTTAAGCAACATTGGTACCAACGATATATTGCGATCCTTTAAGAGAACCTTGGATGAAGACATGTTCCAAGAGATAGAGATGGATGGAGTGCCAAAATCCTCTGCATCTATCGGAGGAGGCGTTGGTTGGGGGGAATTGGGAAGATTGGTAAATTGTCTTTGACAATTTTGTCACTTTGAAGGGAACTTTCTGAAAGCACCTGAGGTGGCACTGCAATTGAAATGTTTTATCCTCCAGGAAACTAACATATCCCCCCCAAAATGGCATAGTTGAAGATGATTTTCCTTTTCCCAAGGTGGGATATGCTAATTTCCTGGAGGGTACATTTTGGATTCTGGTTTGACAAATGACATTGACTTCAGAATTCTGCAAGTGCCCTGTCTTGCACCTTTGCATCAATTGCCAGCTGTTGAAGGCAGGCAAACAAACAACCCCCCAACAAAGGAGCTGTTACTGTTGGAGAAGAGTTGTTTTTTTCTGATTCATGACCTACCAGATAGCGAAAATGTGCCAGAAGCATAGCGTCATATAGCATCTAACCTATTGTCCTACATTGACCCACTGTTTTTGTTTCTGACTTGGTCGTGGCGAAGTATATAGTCACCGAATCCCTTGCGAGGCGACAACTTTTTCGAGAAGCAGATGGAGGCTCAAAGAGTGCTGAAGCTCCAAACATAACGAAGAAATCTTCTACTTTTCGATGTTTGGATGATACTGCCAGTTGATATGGTAAATATCCCATTGCACGGTTTTATACATCCCAGGTGATGCACGATTTCTTCCATCAACAGTAGGTCTGATGACGTTTGTTTCAGTGTTGGCAGCAGAGGACGAAGCCTGCTATCAGATATCTTTGGGGTGAAACCACCAGCTGTGGAAGGGATCAAAATACGTGGCCGAATGTTGTTGTTTGCTTGAGCCTTTGTTTGTTTCCCTTGCATTTCTTTTTTTCCACTAGGAATCCTTTTTAAGTTTGCCTCTCCTTGCAATCACAATAGTATACAATAGAGTTCTGTTTGAAAACTCCGAAAACGTGGTGATACGTGGTGTTTAGCTCTTCTATCCTTGGATTGTTGAAGTTATATATAGAGCCTTCATGGCAGGTCTTCAAGGAGAATGGCCCAGCAGTGGTTTCTAACTTTGGACCCTTGAAAACGCTCAGCATTTCTGATCCAGCGATGGTGAAGCTTCTTGGACACAAAAAAGCACTCACAAATTGAATGGCTGAAGTGTTTTTCTGTACTTAATGTATGTGAGTATGAAATGAGGTGGGGAAACACACGCCATCAATTTTACATGATTTTGTGCGTATTTTGCTCTGGAACTTGGACATGACCAACAACCCAAAAATCGTCATATGTTGCCGCGCCTTCATTTTTTTCTTGTTCTTGAGCTTTCCATACTGTAAATCAATCACTGTAGAGAGTTTTGGGTGGAGTCTCCAAAAATGAGGCATGCTTTGAGTGAAAAAGGCAATTTTGGAAAAGGTATCTTGGCATTGGTGGCAGAAGATATCTTCGGAAAGGCCCTGATCACAGCCTCAGATCCTTGTCGGGAGATGGGTGATGCATGGGCTGCCGACCTTGCCACAACAAGGGGTTGTATGGATTCCTTCAAAAATAAAGGCAAAGGTAAGGCAGATGGGAAGCTAAAACCATAGGCCTGAAGAACAAAAACGCACAAAAGCAGCACTGGAAGCAGCACTGATCAGTAGGTTGTCAATACTGTTCCAAGACTTGTGACTAGTGCAATAGAAACCCATCAGATTCGTAATAGCTTTGAATATTCCACCACTTGATCATTTTGAAGCTCAAGGTGCTTTAAATCCCAAGCTTGCCTTTCCAAAGAACTCAGACCGATTTAGGATCCCGATCTTTGGAGAACGAGAAGAGCAGCCACAAGTGCAGGCTTGATATGGTTCCGTTCAGAGTGGTTTCAAGAGTTTGAAACAACCGACCGATGAACCTAAAGAAAACCTACTGGTTTCCGGCAGAAGTGACAAAAATGTACGTATATATAATAATTCAATAATAATAATAATAGATAATNTGACAAAAAATGTACGTATATATAATAATTTCAATATAATATATGATATGATAACAATAATTATAATAATCATCAAAATAATAATGATAATAACAATAATGATAATACTAATAATATATTTATATATTTTTTTGGAAATTTGTATATACATATATTAGCTATATTTATGTAAATACTTAAATATACATATATATATATACAAATATATGTGTGCATGTATACAACATATACATGACATTCAAAAATAATGTAACATTTGTGTATTTCCATGGTCCTAACTTCTCTTCCCCATTTTTGGGGGGCCGCTTCCAGGGCCCCTTGCCCCGTGCAGGTTTTCATTCTCAGTGGCTTCGTAGCCTCACCGAAGACTTCGTGAATTGCACCGTTTTGTGTCGGCAACAAAGAGTGGTACGGCCTTACGGGGGGGTAGTTGCCCTTCAGATTGGATGGGCAAATGTGTGCCAAGTGGTCCGGTGCGTTTTTTGATGTTCTGGTCAGAAACAAGTTGTGGTATTTCACAGAATCCAAGTGACTACAAGTAGAGTGCATATTGTATATCATCTATACATGTGAAAAGCACCCTTGAAGAGCATATTACCGCAAGGGCCTGATATGATACCTTTTCAGGAGCACTGGAATCACTGGAAGTGTTCTTATTCTGGGCCTTCATTTGTGGTCACTGCACGTGTTGTGTGATGTGTCCATCCCAGGCACAAGCCATGAGACTACTGGACGAGAGAGCGAAGTACAAGGAGGCGGATTGGATCGGATTGGCAGGATCCAGGAGATGCGGAGATCCAGTGTCACACAGACCGGGGACATTTTCCACATTGGTGAACGGTAGGCACACATAGACACACGCATACATGAGTACAAGCCATTAAAGTGTAGAGTGTAAGGAAGCTGTCCTGGAAATTCAATGCACTAAAATTGACGGAATGGGAGATACCAACTTGTCACTGCTGATTCCAACTGCCAGGTTTCTGTTTTCCCACCCAAGATGTCAACCAAACTCTTTCGAACAGACATAGCATCAGATAGGAAATGCATCGGTTTGCCACACGATTTTCCAAAAGAGTCTCTACCTTGGGTACTTAGTGATCCCTGGATGTCAGGGGCACATCCACTCATAGATTCGTTGGTGGATTCGTTGGTTGGTTTTCCGGTTTTCCCAGGTGGTGGATATGGAAAGTTTCTACCTGAATTTGGCACTAGATGCTGTTGGCTTGACCATCTTTGGTGTCAACTTTGAAGCTTCAAATCAACCACCAGATCAGCCTCAAGCTCCCATCGTACAAGCCGTGTATCGTTTGTTAAAGGAGTGCCTTGGTGAAATTTGTGTCTTTAGATTTCTTAAAGAACACCCGACCTTCACCAAGCTCTTTGCCCATTAAAATCATGAAACACGGATCAAAATTGGTCATAGCCTGCAAGGGCACTGCCGGGTAAGGACAGATTATCGACAAGCAGATCCTACCAACTTGTTGCTCATGGGCGCTCCCGACTTATTGGCAGAGGTGGCGGCACCACGTGTGGCGGAGTACAGGTGGGGGGAGTCCCCTTTTTTTGGAGCATGTCAGAGTTTTTGTTTTGTCGGGTGAAAATCCGTAAGAGTCTGCCATGCATGTTATTCACCAGGGTATAAGGGAAAAAAACTATATGATACATCATCTAAAAAGGGCAATGCCGCATGCCATATACAACTTGAATTTCTTTAATCTTCAAACCGTTTTGACCTGAGTGCAAGTTGATACGGGATGCAGAGATTTGCCATGGTGTGGTTGCATCCTCTTTGTTTTGGCAGGCGGAGCATGAAGAAGATCAATGAGGTCTTGAACGAGGCCATCGGAAACGCCTTGGATGAACAATTCCTCATGGATGAAGAGGCGCAATATGGTACACCGATCTTTCCACCAGTGTTGAATGCTTTGTGCTTCGAGAAGTTTAGTCGTTTTTGAGTTGTTCTATTGTACATGTATATGTTCGGCTTCCTATAGCGGTCTTAGCTATCACGGATTTTTTGACAAATAGGAAAACATAAAAAGCAAATCACCAGACATTCCTCTATAGGGCATCTGGAACCTCCCTCAAAACCCGAGATCGCCATTTGACACCTTGTACTGGAAGCCGGTTTGTCATTTACCTGGGCTGATCTGTGAGGACTTACGTAGGCGTTCTGGCGGAACATTGCTGCAATTCATCGTGGATTTGCGCGGAAACCAAGCCAGCCGAGCACAATTGCAGGCCAATCAGATGGGTGGCTCAGGGTGCTTTCCGGCGGAGTACAAAAAGGGGAACGGAAAGGGTGAAGGAATCCAAAAACTGGTGGTAATTTGCACGTAAAAAATCAATCCAAGTCATTCCAAGTCTGGATTTTTTTTCGTCAAGTTGGTGACCCAAGAATCAGCAAGTTCCGAAAGGATTTTTCAACTCTTGAGAACTTTTTTTTGGGGGGGTTATTTTACATTTGAAATCAGAATGCGACTGGATTTCGCTGGTAGCACCTTCCCATAGCCAACTTCAACAAGGACGACATGCGAACAGTGTTGATTGCTGGCCATGCAACTTGGACAGCTCTTTTTTGGCGTCTTGAGGGGTGACTGTGAACTCAAATATGAAGGGTTTTGATGCCCATTTTCAATTGCCAGAGAAGTTTAAATTCAAGAAAATTAGATGAATCGGTATGTAAGCTGCTTAAATGCTAGTGCTGATATGCAAGCTCACCATGGTAAGTTTTGGTGTTGATCTCAAATAGTTTCTGACTAAGATCGCTCTAGTTTTGCACACAGATGCATACAATTTGCACTTATCAAGTTCAATTTATGTTTTTGTTTTGATTCAGAACTTACACCTTTTGCAGGGCATGAAGCAGTGACTGCATATGCTAAAAGGCTTGGCCAAACTTCAATTACAATGAGGAGACGGTGGCCAGTACCCTGACGTGGGCCACTTACGAGTTGGCGAAGAATCCACGGATTGTTCAAAAAGCGAAACAGGAGGTACCTTGGATGTGTGGCCGCAATGGGTTTTTGCTCAAAGATCAAAGATTTAGACTTGGAGGCCAATGATGTAGAAAGAACATAGTATGAACATCTAGGATCAGGCATGGGGTGATGTGGTGCGACTCACTCTTTGTGAAAAACTGTCAGGTACAGGAGGTTTTGGGTGGCCGAACACCTACCTATCAGGATGCAGCTTGGACCAGCAGGGTAATTAATGAAAAGGAAATTTTGTTTTTCTTTTTTTTCTCGGAAGGTAGTGGTGGCTTCATGAAATTAGTGCTGAAGACTTTTAAAACAGTTTGATGGCAAGCTGTTTTTAAGATGTTTCAGCAGCTTTCATCCAGTCATGCTACAATCAGCATACTTACCCTATTTGCATAATAACAGGCATTATTTTACCAGATCTTTTCCCTCTTGGGAACCAAGATATCCCCTACCGTTTGGCACTTTTGAGTCGATGATTTTTTCTTTTTCCCAAGTTGGGATATGTGATCGTTCACTTAAGGGTACCATTTTGTACACCATTTCCAGGTGGTGGTTTCAAAAATGTTTTATGTTCACCCTATTTTCAGGGAAGATTTGCAATTTGAGCATATTTTTCATTATTTTTCAGATGGGTTGGTTCAACCACCAACCAGTTGTAACATGGAACTCAAAAATGCAGGTTTGGAAGATGATTTTCCTTTTCAATTGGGTGAGTTTTGAGGTTCTAGCCGCTAATCTTCAGGGGTGTACAACATGTGTACCATACTCTTGATGGTTCAGAAATCCGGCTAACCACCTGGGATTTTATGGAACCATGTAAATAATGGGATAAACATGGATAAACTACCAACCTATTATATACCAACCTCAACTGGTGAACGCCGGATTTCTGAGACTCGGCCACCCTGGGATCCAAATCACTAAGGTCAAAGACTTGAAGTATCTTCGCCGTGTCCTCACCGAGGTCGATAGATGGCACAGATACCAAAAAGGTAGCAAAGGTAAAGGGTCAATACAAATCAATAAAGAGAAGGGACTGTGCAACATGTACTTTTCCACTACTGTACTACTTATTATATCTTTACAGTCACATATATATATATATATATGTATGTATTATGTGTGATTGTTTGATTGATTTCATAAAACTGTATATCTTATTATGTTGTTTTTTTTGGGAAATACCACTGAAAATTCCACTAGCTACTTCCCAAGCATGATCTTATAGGATCAGTTTGAAGGTAGAAATTGTAAGTGAGTATTGAATGTGATTGTACGATGTTAGGTCTAAGTCATTCAAAAACATGGGAAACTAGTGCCGTTTAAACAGCAACAACGTCGGCTTCTCCTACGCGCCAGACCTTGCGAATGTATCCCGCACCGCCATTTTTGGCCCGGAGTCCGTTGATGCTGGGAATGAAACGCTGGTGCGTTGTGTTTGGTGGGAGGTGGGTTGCTGATCCGCTGATCTGTGAAATCATTTTATATAGATCCATCTTGGATATCATCAGTCAAACTCATCATACCGGCGGCCTGCAATGCTTCAAAGGAGATAGCGGGCGCGTTTCCATGCTTGTGTGGGTGCGTTTCCATGCTTGTGTGCAGCAATAGTTTCACAGCATGTGATGCAAAATGACCAGGGGAAAGATCCCCATAGCAGACGGAATTCCAGCTGCATTCTGGTTGCTATCACTTCAATGGATTCCTGTATCTAGATGGAACTAGCATGATTGGTTTGTCATTCATTTCCATACACTGCCATCTTTCGGAAGTTTCAGGGTTTCAATGTTGATTTCAACAGTATCACCCCATCAGTGTCTAGCTGGACTGCTGAATGATAAGGAAGGATTTGGAGTTGCCAAGCGGAACAAACCAGACAGTGCGATTGCAGCTCGGCAGGGCATCGTTTGGTGTCTGGAAAGGTGAAACCCTTCGTGGGCGGGACCCATTCCCATACTGAAAAAGGCATTCTTATGGGAGTGGTATGGGAATAGGGGTCCCTGGAAATTTCTCTGTGGAAGATAGTGGTGATATCAAGTGATCCCAACCTCAACTAAGTTCTAAGTTCCTGACTCAAATCACTGTTGAGTCAGGAGAACAAGAAATCATTGTATTAGTCATAATTTGTATCTATGATTCATTTCTGGTCTTAAGAAGCAGCCCGTAGTCCTTTGTAGCCGCCATCCCTGACAACCGACTGTCGGACCAAAGGTCGAGAGGATCGTTGTTGATGATTCAGTTGGCTCAATTGCATCGACATCCTGGGATCTATGAGCGTCCTACGGAGTGCCCAAGTCTTAAAAATCTTAGATACTTCTTCGGGGAAGCTTGTTGTTTGTTTGACTATGTGAGTTGGAGATGGTTGGATATTTGGTATGTTTCAGATATATACTATGTATATATAATTACTGGATTTTTATAGAATGAATTGAACATAACTTAGTCAAGATTTATGGCACCTAACCCACCCTGTATATAACCTGTATATATACTGTTGTGGTCATACCTTTTCCATAATTCATTTCCAAGCCGGGTTACACATGAAACCATGTGCATACCCTCGAATCATATTTGGCTCAAGAAAAACAGACA